>OY282596.1:1800895-2079717 GCA_958298965.1 Chrysolina haemoptera | reverse complement strand
GATGTGTCAAACTAGATCTCTATGGAGTTGTATACCAACCTGTTATCACACTTCGATAAGATCTCATAGAATGTTCCTTTCTTCCATGAACATGTCATTTGCTCCGTAATGAATGATTTAATTATGTTCGAACCTGGAATGGAGTGTTGTAACACATTATTACTCGTACTACGATGCATCCACCCTAGGAACAAGTGCATCAAAATGAATACTTTTTATATTGTTTATGGGCTATATTTAGAAATTCAATGATATTGGAACTAGGTCAAGGTGACATTCCCTATATGATATTTTTTATACATGTGGGAATGGAAAGGCCATCAATTACATTTATATAATTAAAGTGAGGTGATTTTTCAAGACAGTACTACTTGCGCTCATTCAATTTGATGACCTTTCTCAAATGTGGTTCAGAGCTTTTTGTTTTTCATTTATAGTTTGTATACAGTATTGGAAAGTTTTCATTTTGGGTATGGTGGTTTCATGAGAGCGTAGAATAGCTTGCTATATGTTGAGAGAGCATTACAATTTATTGACATTCTTTGCTTGAATTATTGATCATACGGAATTTCAAAGAATATAGGAACATAACATAAACTCGGGACACACCTTTGGGCAGTAATCTACCCAGTTGAAATTTATCAAGCGTTCGGATGTTCATACCATTATTGTATATCCGACCGATAGGTCTATAAAAAATTTCAGCTTGCTTGTGAAAACACGCGTAAACATGATGGGCTATTCACCACAACAAAATGGAATAGGGTTTTCAAGAAAATTGCCAATCCATCACGAAGCTGTTTAGGTAGAATGTATCATTCGATCCTGAAATTTTATAACCCGTTTGAATCAATAGATTCTATCAGAAAGGAAGCCTTTCAACAGTCATGAACTATGAGGAAGATGGAGTTATACAAGCATGGTATAGGTTAAACGACCTCCTCAAAAAATTAAAATTTCATTCTTAATTCAGAATCTTTATTTTTGAAAGGGTTTTGAAACAAAAAGTAGACATTTCCATGTTTCTTCTCCAGCTCATTTTATCAACGATTAATTTCATCTCAACCGCATTTTCATCTACTTTATAGTTTTATAAAAGATGCCGATACGTTCATTTTGTATGCATGAGGCTGGTATTGTGTTCAAAATCCATAATGACATTGGGATTCATTCGCCATCGTGTTCAATAAACCGGTGATTTCATAGCATGATTAACACCTTTCAATGGAGTGATGGAGTACCGAAAAGATTTATGAAAAAGCAGGGTGAATGGAAAACCGTGTTCATATCTCATTTTAGGTAATTTATATGCTACTTCATGAACATAATTTTTTCAGGATTTCGTGTAGAGGTTTGCGTCTGTAGTTCTAGTATCCAAATATGTCTAGGAAGCTAATATAAGTATTTTCGTCGGCAAATCTCAAAAAAAAACTGCTATGCGCTACGACTATTAAGTTATATCTGTTAGATTATTTGCTTGGTTTCAACTACTTTGCAATGGGTAAACGAAAGAAAAGGAAAGGAAAGGAAACATTGGCGTGAGGTTTTCGTAACAGTCTCAATCAATATTGGGTTGATATGATTTCGTGAATGCGATAATAATGGAATAATGGTCACTTTGCGATTCACTGTTGTGATCTGGAACATGAATGTGAAGCCCGTCTCTGAGACCATTCTGTGCTCACTGGTTTGATAGTAGCGTAGTTAAAATATTTGTTTTCTACGACGGCCCAATAATAAAACTTTAACGAACCGAGTTATATGCCAATCACATTCTAAACTTTTGCTCTCCATCGCCACTTTGAACACCAATGCATGTATCCGATAACGCAAACTGTAAAAATTATAATTATTCTCATAAATCATAGTTCTTGAGGTTGTTTCATCATAAACAAGTTTTATCGACGTTCTTGCATGCATGCTACGACCGGATTCATTAATGCCTCTGTAAATGTTTTCATGGTACATACTTCATTCCATTATACGATAAACTGAGACGTGACCGAAAAAGTGTTTTTCTCACTTTATTGTCTGAACATAACAAGATTTTTTTTTCGTATGAACCAAAACATGAAAAAATTAATGGAGAAATAAGTAAGGCATTCACACACAAACAGAATAGAAAATGGACTTCCTGCGTAGTTTCTTCCACAAACACCAAAATAATTAATGTTACAGGTATATTACCCTCCTGCATGAATGTGTTGGTGATTCAATCAAAAATTTAAATTTCATGAATAATATGAGAGCACTGGAGATTTCTGGGTTAAGATGGATCTAAGTCGTTATGATTAAAAATTAAACCTTCCCATAATTGATAAGAAATTCTATTCCACATGCTTTCACAGAACACCACCTGTGAAAAAAATCTTTTCTATTCACTGGAATCTCTAATATTCTTTCGACTGTCTCTCGCATGGATATAATTCGTATTTCCGTCAAAATGAATAATTTTTTTTTTATGATCTTGGAAGAAAGTGGATTTGGTCATCCAATCAAAACACTGTATATATTGAATGATGGATGAGAAACTGTCAAACAAAACTAAATCTGCCCAACAATATATGCAGTACCTACTAATAAAAGCACCTATAAAATTTGAATGCTATCAGTGATAATTCAAAAATTGTTTTTCACGAAAAAAATTGTATGGTACGAGAATCCCACGTGGGTTTGTAATTTCCGACTTTTTCAGTACGTGCATCGACCAAAATATAATAAAAACATTTTTTTGTTAAGTTATAAGGGCATTTCCTAGAGCAAGACCAATTTTACCCCACGAGAAAACCTTTATTGTTCACGCCTGTAACCAGGCCAGGACAAGGCAGACCCTTGCACAATAAAGATTTGGTTTAATACGCGGCCAAGGAGTAATAATGCTATGAAAAATAAAACTAGAACTTTTTCCTCAACAAACGTCGATCGAAACAATACACTACGTTCCGACCTACAATTTTCCACCAATCACCTGTTTCCTTTTGTAAACCAGCACCCATACTTATGTAATGTCAGTTATGTCTATGCGGGTTAAGGTCTTGGAATCCTTCAGACAGAGTGAACATTCTTTCAAACCATCACATTTCTTTCTGAATATTTTCAGTTCAGCTCTAGACTAAAAATCTTTTGAAAACAATTATAATTCTAATCTATAGGAATTATCACAATTCTCATTGGTTGGGCATGTTTCTATGATTTTTTTATGAGTTATTAGGAATTCTGACCCAACAGTGATCACGCATATCACCTGACCAAGGACGAAGGTTGATATTTCCCCAAGAACTCTTGTGAATTTTTTATAAGATGGGAGAGGTAGTTATATTTCGAGCACGGCCCATTTCAGTTTTTTTTTATTAACTTTCTAGTTTTTATTCTCTACACCATATTGATTTAAACAAATCGACCGGAGAAGAAAGACTATAACCATGCCCACAGAAAACTAATACTCTTCCACAAATATTGATTGTTGTTGGAAGAGTATTGTAAGAAAGACAGACTATCCAACATAGAAATTTGGAAATTGTTTCAAATTGTATACTTCTAGAGGTTGGTGTATATATATGTTTAACTTTATTTCTTTCAAAGATATATAATGATAATATACATTTTTGAGTAGCTATGTTACAACACATATTGTCATTATTAAACATTGTGGACCATGATTTTTGCGCCATATGGGAAACAATTAAGTATATTATCAGAGTTACGTGAAATTCTTAATGTGCATTTTCTGCCTATCGAAAAACCAAAGAATCGATTTTGCCATATGTCACGTTACCACCAATATGGCGGCAATTTTGACTTTTTCTGCATATCGAAAAATCAAAGAATCGATTTTGACATATATGTCATACTCCCACCAATATGGCGGCAATTTTTAAAAATTCATTACGAATGGGCAAAAAGGGGAGTTATTTAACTAGAGCTTGGTAACTTTTATTAATTAATTTTTCGTTGATTGAAAAAGCTGTTTTTTTGGTATCAAATAACTTTAAAAACTAATTCAAGCATGAAATGCTGTGAAAAATTGGTTTTCACTACAACTCTTGCTGTTGCAATGGTCCAAATCTCAGAACTTAGTGTATTTTTTTAAAACTTTCTGAGTCTGAACGATGAAGGACAGTCTGTATTGAGAACTGAAATGAACCAAATCGAGGAAAGCGTGAAATATATTTCCGTATTCCTAAACACAGAGGCACTGGCGTAAAGAGAGAAAATGGTTTGTGATATTTTCGATTCGAAGAAATCCTTAGATTGTCCTCTAAATTGACAAACTTTTGTTTGTTCGAACGAATTTTGTATAAATCATTGTTCCCCAAATGCCAATGGAAAATTAAAACTGTAGGTATAGTCTTCATCATTATCGATTAGCAAAAGAGGCAAAACTATCACCCGGTTTTTTTGAGTACAAATTTTCTATAAAAAGAAAGTATTTCACATGAATCTGAAATATAGTAAAGTGCCATTACTGCACAGTTTATTTCTTCAACGGATTTCCTCAAAAAACGAAATATACCTTTCAAAATTACGTTGTACCGTAAATTCAGCAGTAAAATAATTAAAATCAATTCAAGTTAGACGAAAGAAATACACACTACAGAAATCACCACTATGTATTCGTCTCAGCTGTGTACTTAGCGGGAAAGTAGAAGTAGGTCATTCACTACAAGACTGATCAATTGGTTGAAGGACATCCTCACTCTATTTGTGGTTATTCGGATGAAGAGTTATGAAATATCAATAAATGAATGAATGAAAGAGTTGAAAGTAGCTTCTTCCATTCTAGGAAAAACTATCGAATCAAAACCAAATTCAAGGTGCGTATTCTCGGTTCAAGCTCAGGCTGAAGTGTCTCCCGGCACATGAGCACCGATTCAAAATCTCTGTAATTATCACAAACCGAACGTTGAGCACACTCTCACCGTTCACACTGAGCAGAAGTCGACAGAAAACGGATATGCCCGAGCACCGGACGCGCATTCTGTTCGTGCTCAAATCAGCGTCCACACTGTCCGGGCATTAGCTCGTTCGGTGCTCATTCGTTGCTCATGCGGAACGAATGCTCTAGTGAATACGCACCTTAATAAGGAAGCTAAAACTACGATTTAAACAACGTGGAAGCTACTGTTGATATGCTTCTCGTATTTACAAAAGAGAGATATTATATCGTACAAATCATCAGTACAAACAGCAGATTTTTGCAGCGATTTTTCCAGCTTAATTATACTAATTACATTACGTGTGTGGAAAGTGACATTTTTCACACAAGGGGTGAATATCGTAAAACGACAACCCCACGAGTGTAAAGAATCACTTTCGCACAAGTAATTAACACAATTTTTCCAACGAGCAGACGATAATCTTACCAAATAACATCAATGTTATTGACATGTGTGCAAGAAAATTGAACAATTTGGCAGAGAAAAATTTCAATCCACTTTGCCTTTCGCTGGAAGAAAGAGCCCGTCTAAAAAATTCGTTACTTTCCTATGGGATCGTAGGAAAATGCTCACCATACACAGAATGAGTGGATGATATGTTGCTTACTATAATACTGTAAAAACCATCGTTATGACACTATAGCAATATATCAAACCAAAATTATTCAAATAACTCACATTTCCATATTCTCGACAGTTAATGCCAACGGCTAATGAAATCGATAAATTAAAATATTTTTAATTCATTCCGCCTAATCTAAATGATCACCATTAACAATGTTTCAAAATTAATTACAAATGCATAATAAAGCTACACGCAGTCCCTTTCCTGAATTACGAGACACGCTATTCCCTTGCTTCCCTACGAGTCTCGTGAAAATTTGAAACACTCAAGACGTCCCTACATGCAAATCTATTTAGGCCTCTGCTAAAAAATGTTTCCTGCCAACAGTTCCATTTCTCAAATCACTGTTAGAATTCGAAAGTTGGAGGTACATCAATAATTCATTCGGAAATACTGTGGGTAGTTGGATGATTGGGGTGGATCCAGTGTTAGAACTTCAAATTTCGTGAGGCTTTATAATAATATTAATGATAAAAATAATGAGGTAGTTTTACGTCTGTAGTTGAATTTAATTCGAAAATGAGTTTTTGGCATAGCAGACGGACAGATGAAAATCAGAACTCAATTAAAAAAATAGTTGACCAGCCGGGATTCGAACCCGGGTCCTAGGGTTTCGAGCCATATGCGTTAACCGCTACGCCATCGATCCTGTTTCGGAAAACGGCGGAAAATGACGGAAACTCATCGGGAATATTTTTGGCGACAAAAAAATTATTTGAAAATTGATTCAGAGCTGACCAACTAGAGAACGGTTAGAGATAGACCAATTCTGCGAACGCCAATCGATTCAAAATGGCAGAATTAGTATGTACTGATAATTTTAACAAAAAATATCGACGGACAAAAAAGTCGAGTATATCATGATAGATAATTTTTTGAAAATAACTGATTCAGAGCTGACCAACTCGAGAACGGTTGAAGATAGACGAATTCTGCGAACGCCAATCGATTCAGAATGTCGAATTAGTATGGATTGTGAATTTAGAGTCAATCGAAAAAAATTAAAAATTACTCGAAAAAGTTGCAAGGGGTTCACCCCTAAATATCATGAAAAATACTAAGTCATCACATCGACTTGAAATTTGCACTATATGCGTAAAATTTCATGCTCATTCCGAAAATGTATGATTTTTATGTGCTCAGATATAAGATTTAGCCGGAAAAGGGTGTTTGAGGTAGAAAATCCAATTTTCTGAGATTTTTCATTTTCAATTTTTCGAATTTGAAATGATTGTTCGCGAACGTATTTTGACGTGCTGATTCCGAATCTTCGAACGAAAATGTCAAAAACTCATCAGAAATATTTTTGGCAGGAGAAAAACCATGTAAAAACTGTTTTAGAAGTGATCAACTCGAGAACGGTCAGAGATAGACAGATTCTGCGAACTCCAATCGATTCAGAATGGCCGAATTAGTATGGATTGTGAATTTAGAGTCAATCGAAAAAAAATTAAAAATTACTCGAAAAAGTTGCAAGGGGTTCACCCCTAAATATCATGAAAAATACTAAGTCATCACATCGACTTGAAATTTGCACTATATGCGTAAAATTTCATGCTCATTCCGAAAATGTATGATTTTTATATGCTCAGATATAAGATTTAGCCGGAAAAAGTTGTTCGAGGTAGAAAATCCAATTTTCTGAGATTTTTCATTTTCAATTTTTCGAATTTGAAATGTTTGTCGTCGAACGTATTTTGACGTGCTGATTCCGAATCTCTGAACGAAAAAGTCGAAAACTCATCAGAAATATTTTTGGCAGGAGAAAAACCATGAAAAAACTGTTTTAGAGCTAACCAACTCGAGAACGGTCAGAGATAGACAAATTCTGCGAACTCCAATCGATTCAGAATGGCCGAATTAGTATGTACTGAGAATTTGAACGGGAAAACTACACGGACAAAAAAGTCGAGTATATCATGATAGTTAATTTTTTGAAAACTGATTCAGAGCTGCCCAACTCGAGAACGGTTAGAGATAGACAAATTCTGCGGACTCCAATCGATTCAAAATGGCTGAATTAGTATATACTGAGAGTTTGAATGAGAAAAATCGACTGACAAAAAAGTCGAGTATATCACGATAGATAAGTTTTTGAAAACTGATTCAGAGCTGACGAACTCAAGAACTGTTGAAGATAGACAAATTTTGCGAACGCCAATCGATTCAGAATGGCCGAATTAGTATGTACTGAGAGTTTGAACAAGAAAAATACACGGACAAAAAAGTCGAGTATATCATGATAGATAATTTTTTGAAAATAACTGATTCAGAGCCGACCACCTCGAGAACGGTTAAAGATAGACGAATTCTGCGAACGCCAATCGATTCAGAATGTCGAATTAGTATGGATTGTGAATTTCGAGTCAATCGAAAAAAATAAAAAAAAAATCGAAAAAGTTGCAAGGGGTTCACCCCTAAATATCATAAAAAATACTAAGTCATCACATCGACTTGAAATTTGCACTATATGCGTAAAATTTCATGCTCATTCCGAAAATGTATGATTTTTATATGCTCAGATTTAAGATTTAGCCGGAAAAGGGTGTTTGAGGTAGAAAATCCAATTTTCTGAGATTTTTCATTTTCAATTTTTCTTCATTTTCAATTTTTCGAATTTGAAATGATTGTTCTCGAACGTATTTTGACGTGCTGATTCCGAATCTTCGAACGAAAATGTCGAAAACTCATCAGAAATATTTTTGGCAGGAGAAAAACCATGTAAAAACTGTTTTAGAAGTGATCAACTCGAGAACGGTCAGAGATAGACAGATTCTGCGAACTCCAATCGATTCAGAATGGCGAAATTAGTATATACTGAGAGTTTGAACGGGAAAAATCGACTGACAAAAAAGTCGAGTATATCATGATAGATAATTTTTTGAAAACTGATTCAGAGCTGCCCAACTCGAGAACGGTTAGAGATAGACCAATTCTGCGAACTCCAATCGATTCAGAATAACTGAATTAGTATATACTGAGAGTTTGAACGAGAAAAATACACGGACAAAAAAGTCGAGTATATCGTGATAGATAATTTTTTGAAAATAACTGATTCAGAGCTGACCAACTGGAGCACGGTTAGAGATAGACAAATTCTGCAAATGCCAATCGATTCAGAATGGCAGAATTAGTATGTAATGATAATTTGAACAAATAATATCGACGGACAAAGAAGTCGAGTATATCATCAGAGACAATTTTTTTGAACTTTTTTAATTTTCATATTTCGAATTTCAAGTTTTTGTCTCCAAACGTATTTTGACGAGCTGATTCCAAATCTTCGAACGAAAATGACAAAAACTCATCGGAAATAGTTTTGGCGCCAAAAAAACCATTTGAAAACTGATTCAGAGCTGACCAACTCGAGCACGGTTAGAGATAGACCAACACTCCTCCTTTCAACAGACTTGAAAAACCTGTACTGACTTGACTATAGGAGAATTATGCAACACAACCCGATTAATAGTTATTCTAATTTCTTCATAATATCCAAAACCTGCTCATTATCTTTTTATTACAAAATTTGGAACTCTGAGAAAAATAAACGTAACTAACTGATCAATATTTGGAATACGCTGAACGTGACTGAAATCAATATTCCATCGTAAACCCACGGCATGTATAATGTAATAGAAGGGATAAACGGACTACATCACAATCTTTTAGGTAAATGGTACGCTGGCATTAGGAATTACGGTTGTTTTATTAGTATCTGCATTAATGCGGCACATTTTTCATATTTGATACAGATTTTTAATGCATGTAAAATTGGAGTTTCGAACATGGTGTCAGACAGGCGATTGCTTAGGGTAGTTTCATGGGGGTAATCACCCTCATGGAGGGGGTAATCACCCTTTACGGGCATATTATTCAATATTATGAAGGTTTCATATGCGTTCTAAACAGTTGAATTTCAGTCACATAAGCCAGTCATGCGGGGTGATTACCCCGTTATCCCACCTCAGGGACCCGCCTAGTGTCAGAGACATTTGTCGAAAGGTGACAAAGCTCTTAGACATAGAGATATCGAGGAACCACGTGTGGTCTAGATAGACTTAATGCTAACCAAACAGTTGATACGCATGCTCGGTTCAAGCTCAGGCTGCATCAGGCTGCGTAGTGTCTCCTGGTACATGAACACCGATCCGCAGTCAGTTGCGTACAAATATTCATACTTATCTTCATCCAATCACAAGTACTGATGAAGCGGAAAATCTTATCTTCTGGTTGTCCTTGATTTCAAGCTGACCTGGAACAAGCCCCTAGTAAAAATAACTAAAAAAGCGCTGACCTCACTAGTGATGGTCATTCGCTGCCACTTGCTCTTTCAAAAAATAATGTGGGGCTTCAACCACATATGCTGCCCTAATTCGAAAGCATGGTGATCATGTCTTCTATCACTTACGTTTCTCTGGTGTAGCGGCCCAAGACACAACAAAGACAAGCCATAACAAGACTAGGCAAGGTGCAAAGACTTGTTCGTCTTGGAGTCACAGTGGCAATTGAATCAACACCAATTGTAGTCAAGGAGACACTTATGGGATTAACTTTTCCCCACCTAGTGGACAGAAGGGCAAGGCTTGGTGCCTCCAGGCTGCAGAACACAAACAACTTGAACCTTAGAACAGGACATATGAGCATCGTTTGAATTGTGATAGAGGGCGCGCTGGCAATGAGAACAGGCCACAACTCGAAACGGTAACGCTTCAGTAACCAATTCATGGTGCGGATACTAGACATAACTAAGTGGAACAGCTTGTAGCTCAAGTCATTCTACAGGAGATTCAAGACTGGGTATGAAGTGGGCTCAGTAGTGTTGTCCAGGAACCCGACTACTGACATCTGCTAATTTCCGGCATGCCATCTTTGAATGCACGAAGGAGAACGACAGGAGGAACTTTGAAATCACGCATACTATCTTGTCAAATAGTCCAGTGGCCCTATAGGTCTTGTACACCAAAGAAATGACGTTTAAACTGTTATGGGACCACAAAGAACTCAAAGAAGACCTGAGAGCGCTAGCAGACTGGAAACACGTCTAACTGATATGGGTCCCAGGACAATTATTCCGTATGAACTTGAAAATTGGGACTCAAAAATGGAGTTCTCTGGTTGAAGTTCATTCTATATCCTTCTAGAATATTATGTGAGAGTGTAAAAAGAGATAGCCTGTTCGGGTTAGGAACAACTATCATTATTATTTATGCTGCGCTCCGGAACGACTTGCTGATGAAGCCATTTAGGTAGGTATATGATTTTTGGATTTTTTAGTTCTGTGGCTATTGTGGGGAAGACTATGTCAAAAAATCTGTGGCACCTACGAGGAGTAATATTCATTCCAATTCATTATCATCCAAATCAAAATCGTGAAGATGACCAACTTCTACATATTCAACGATTAATATTCTGAAAAAGATGAAAGCAGTCCAATTAACAATTAAAGTCTGAGAGATCTTATATTCAATCAACTTCAGAAGCCTGTGAAATAAAATATACTATGAAATGCATTCCCAAAACCACCTCCCTGATAAGCGGTCTCTAATTTTCTTTTGATTACGTCTTTTCATTTAGATTCGAATCTAAAAACACCGTCAGTTTTTATATCACTCTTAGAACTTCACTTCCCGGGAATTTCTCTTCCATTCAAAAGCCTCTTCCGAGTGGAAAATTTCACTCAGCAATTCACGGAAATAAATCAAAGAAGTTTAATTTCTTTCCCAACCGTTAAATGTGTTGTCAAAAATATAAAAAATAATGTAAGCACCTATAACATCTTTATTGTAAGGAAAACGTGGATGACTCATTCAAGAATGTCCCAAGATTTAGTTTCAACAATGCGGAACGATTAATAATATTTTGGAACAGCAACAAAATGACAGAACGACAGGTCGACAAAACAACAGGTCGACAAAACGACAGGACGACAGAACCACAGAACGACAGACATACGAACAGTGGACGTTAAATAAAATCTTGTGAAAGTAGGTCTATTTTTCATTCAATAAACTGCTGCCCATTATCAAAAGAAATTCAAAATTTATACCGTTTTTGTGAGATACTTTATTATACGGTACAGTAAAATTGTTCATCACTTTTTTTAATGCATCATTAAATAAATGAAAAGAATAATAGCAAAGTACTATTGATACTTCCAAGTATTTAATAGCTAGCAGTTAAAATTATAAAGCCGATGGAATTGATCTAATCAAAAAATGGCGAATGGCATTGTGATGTACCATCAACGTTGATGAAATTGTAATCCATGGACAGCATTAGTTCAATTGTAGTTATAGCAGACGTTATTGAGTAACAATGTTTTTTGATATTTCAGAAATCGTGTACAGTATTCTGGGAAAGGTCAAATGTGTTGAAAAATCTGACTCGAATCAAAAGTAGCTTTCAGCACGGAAAAGAAGGTTGTTGGCAATGGACAATTTTGCCTAATTATACTAATAAATTGTTCACTTTCTTCAATAACTCCACATTAGGAGTCTCGTGTTGTTCAATAATATATTTTCTTGAAAATGTCTTTGTCGCTTTTTACCCTTGCTTCTTCAATAAAATGAAATATAATGAGAATGAAAGGGAACTCAATGTAACAACTAAGAAATTAATTCATATGATGGTGTTCTACCTACACCAAACCCACTGTTTGTGCGACATGAAGTATCCATGCGTGTTGATTGCAACTGGTTTCCTGTAAATAATATTCACCTGGAGTTTGTGAATAATAAACATCGAAACAATAAATAATTTGAGTAAATAATCAACTGTGGAGCGTAAAACATAAAATGAAAGTACTCTGCCTACGTGAAATTCTGAAAACATTTCAGCCAATTCAATTCCTAAAATAGAACAAAAATAAGCCAGAATAACTGGCTGCACATCTTTCGTTCGACACAAAACCGTATCTAACTACTCCCGCCAATATTATACCAGAATGATCACAAACACTGGTAGAGTATTCTAATGTTTCCATTCCATTTAGTTTTTGCCTACTAGTTATTGCTATACCTACAATGTTTATTAGTATTAAGTCTCAAATGTCACCCCGAACAATAATTCTACCTTTCCTATTATGTTTCATCGAAGTAGAAGGCAATGTGTCACTCACTACCGGCTGGATTTACGTCATGATCATACTCCTGTCAACTGTTTATGATTTATAAGGCACAAATCCGACCTGTTCTGGAATACAGTTTCCATATATGGAGTACAGCATTCAAACGTAGAGTATTACTGAGATTTTATTGTACAAAACTTGGCCAAGGCCGATATAATTCAGCGATCGTAGAGGGTAGTAGTTGTTTTTTGCAAGATATTCAACTACTAAAAAACGAACTGTACTAATTTTGATATATCAGGTAGTTTGACTTTATTTTCCAACGGTACTTACTACGATTCAAACCATTTCTAGAGATATTAAGCGCATTAAAGAGTGGTTTGAATTGAATTTACTATCATTAAATATCTCTAAAACGAATATGCTATACCTCCGTTGCAATTTGCCTGCACTGTTCCTACGCAATGATACTATAGAGGGTAAAGAAAATCCAAAATGTCATGGAGTTCAGATTGATGCCAGATTGATATTCGATACTCATATCTCATATAATGGAAAAAGGACAGGTCCAAGTACCGAACCTTGAGGTACACCACAGCTGATAGAAAAAAACTTCCTTGATCTTACTGGAACTCGTTTCTGAGTTTTAGCAGCACGCACATTGTTGATATACATTGTTTATTATTAAGAGACTGGTAAGCATTGAACACTTTTCGTTTTTTCGTAGGAGCTTTTGTTTTGTGAATAATCTTCGAAATCATACTGTAGACATGGATGAATCGACCGTGCCGCTGAGGTCGTGAAAGGACCACATAACTGTTGATACCAGAATTACGTTTAAGTCTATGTGCATGGTCAATATTTGGAAACTAATATTTGCTCACTGGATATGACTAGGAATTTATCGATTTTCGATAGGTGAACTATTATTTCAGTCGACCCAAATGTATGAAAACGGAGCTGTACTTGCAACAGCAGCCAACTAGAAGATGGATAAACACCTCAGTGTATGCAAGCACAATGTTCTTTTGAGAAATTACATCAGATCCAAGCTATTGATGCTATTTGAACGATCGACTGAAAATACGTCTAAGTTATTATTATACAAAAGAAATCCCGAGGCGCAAGAGGCATGGCAAAGAAAATAAAAATGATTCCGTTAAATCCATTGCAGAAAGAGCAAATAAATATTGCTTCGGTAGTGGGAAGTAAGAGAGGTCTCATATATCTCCGAGGTAAGCTCCCCAGATCAGTCGCGAATGTTTCGGGTTGTCAAGGATTTGAAAGTGGCGACCTTATCAGCTGAGGATGAGAAAAGAAACATTATATTTGCGTGTATTCCATTCCATTTTCCATTTCGCTGTTCTATTCTGTATATATCAGTTCGACAATGCAGTTACCGTTCGTTGGAAATGTATCTTGAAAACGGTACTGTTGAGAGAAATGTCAAATTGGACCTTTCATTTAAAAAAGATTTGATGAAAAAAATGCAAGGGTACGAATACTGCACTCATTAACCGCACATGAAAACAAAAGGATGGAATCACTTTCCGTAGGTGCTCACGTGCAGGACAATTTTTTTACTCTTCAAAAACTGGCCGTGTACCAAAAATCATTTATATTGGTTTGATTGGCAGGTTTCAGTAACATTTTGTATACAGTGCTTGGACTATATGGGAAAATGTAATAATAGAAATGACACGATACATTTTCGATACAAAGAATGAAAATACAGGATATTATACGTCGAATCCTTTATTCGAAACTCGTACTGAATGACAATAGACTGGTTGGTTTTCTTGTCCCAGTTCCGAGTTAGCTTGAATAGGATGAATGAATTATGAAAGTTCAACAAAATGTCAAAATATGAATGTCAAGGTGATGATGAGACCTACTTGACAAAGACGGGATAAGAATAGATCCTCAATTGATTCGTCTAAGTGCCCAAGAAGAAAAATCTACAACCTCAGTGAAATCGGTCCATACAAACAGTTGATTGAAAACCAATTGCTCAAGAGGATTTCAGATATGAAAACCACTCAAACGAATGCAAGACATTGGTCAAACCGGAGTTGAAAGGACCTCACAACTCTCTATCCCAAATGTACCAAAAATATACTGCCTGAATAAGAGAAGAATAGACATCAAAGTGGAATTGATAGAATCTCCTATTCGAATGTCATTCACATATTATAATTTTTCTATTTATATTTAACGTATCTATGCATCTTTATACATAATGTGAGATGAGCACAAAAACAAAATTCGAATACACAAAATTTGGACTCCGCATACATTAACCGTTCAGATTATAGAAACATATCTTCCATCACTAGTGATTTTAGTTCATTTGACAGAGTGAAAAATAACTAATATATCGAAATAACAGGCAATTGAATAAGAAAACTCAATATTTTTATTGCCACAAAGACAGAAAAACATTTCATCCATCGTAATTTCAAAACGCATTCTAAAAATTAACGCAGTGGCAACCAGAAAAATTTGACTTCATTGTTGACAACAAAACTGTTTGTCGTGCAAAATAATGTACCATAACATCACATATACATTATATTTATTTAGCAAACTCATGTACGTCCCACTTGCCCCTCACCCAATCCAAAGAGGGTGGGAGAGTAATACACGTGAATATCATCCATGTGTAGAACATCTGATAAGGTAATATAAAAAATATGCGCCACGAAGAGCGTCTATGAAACGTGGCAAAAGGTATATCGTCAGGGTGACCATACGAGTAACACACATACAAGTGAAACACGATTCAGAATAATACTAGTGTGTGGTTAAGTGATCAAACACATGACATTATACCTTTACTCATGCGGCGTGGCTTTCGAAAATTCCATGAAGTGACCATGATCTGTAGCCGTGATATTTGGAGGCACTGTTCGCAGCTTCAACATTACCGAAAAGTTTATTTTATGATTTCCACCCCGGCTTGATATGTTGGTCGTAGTGTGGCCCGGCGCTCCACCGTACTTCTTCGATTCTCGGTACAAACTACACGCTGTTCGACACCGACTGCGCGACGTCGACGTCGTCGTCCATCTCGCGCCGCCTCACAACGTGGCGCCCAGTGGCGCTCGTTCACCCAAAGGGTAATAGCCCCGCCCGCATACATATCTGCAACACGAGGACTGTCACGAATTATTCAACCCTGCTATGCATCAACTCACCAAACCACACTCGACAGTGTGTTGCATAAATTATAACAACTGCGAAATTCCGCAGAAACATAATCACTTTTCAGTAGCCTTCTCTCCAATTCTCCCATGCAGAACTGTCAAATAAACTTTACATGTATGGAGTCAGCGTGTTTGAATTGCAGAGAGCATCATCTGTTTTCGTGAAATTTCCGTTGGGATACCGCAAGGCACAGTTCTGGGACCGATACTGTATTTATTATATAGCAGTATAATATTACTGATATCAGAAAATTCAAAGTTCATCTTATCTCATACGGTGATGATAAAACAATAATTTTCAGAGGCACCACTTGGCAGCAGGTATAAACGATGAGGAAGTCTTGAAAATACAGACATGGCTCAATGTTTTCCCAATGCTTTTTTCTGAGCGTTCGTTGGCAAAAGATATTCTCAGGCGTATGGCAGTCAATGGAAATGATTTTTTAGGGTTGTTTTCCCAATGAATCCAGCGTAGTATTTGCAGCAAACATGTTGGCAAGGATATTGGCTTTTTCTGAGCGTTAGTTGCTAATGTTCCATTTTCATTTTTCAAGGGAGGAAATTAATTTCCTCGGCTTCGGCACATGACCCAAAAGAACGGGTCCTGTTAGGACACTCAACGAGCTTTGATCGTATCTTGACATCGTCAGCCTCTTTTCAGCAATTTTTGCTAAACCAGGGTTCTTCAGATGATGTGATTAGAAAACGTTATTCCTACTGATGACTTCCATAGTACCGTGTGCTATGAAATCTTTTTTTTTTCAATTCCTTTTATTTCAAGAGATATTCGCCTGTTCCAATGTTCTAAGGACACACTTTTACTCAATGTAGCAAGGAACTAGTATCCGGAATAGATGTATGATGCAGAAGTGGAATATAGAAACGTTCACTATCGTCGAACATGAAAAATGCCGATGAGATCAACCGTTGTATAGACTCAAGGCCTCAAAAATTCATCGTGTTTGATAGATACAGAACAAAATTGAATCTTGAAGTCTGATTACTCTACAAACTATCAGATTTAACCGAAGCGAAGTACCTCTACGGAAAACGCCTATTGGATAATTTCTATCGGATAATCTCAATAAACATAAATGTATGCGAGACAGCTTATTTTGAAGAATTATGCACTAAATTTGAAACCGTGAGCCAATTCAAACATACTCTATACTATTTACAAAACTGACAGATTTATATCTTCAATCATATACAAAAACTCCAATGAATTAATGTTTTGGATGTCTACGCACCGACGTGCTGTTTTAATAATAAAATGCGTTTAATCCATCTACATACACCAGTAATCAAAGCTGTTGTATGAAACATAGTTTATTATGAGTTCATCATGAAAATACTTTAACTCATATTATTCATAACAATGAAAGTTATTTCGAAATTTCACTATGGTAATATATATATATATATATATATATATATATATATATATATATATATATATATATATATATATATATATATATTCTTCAAGTTTAGCGTCATTCGTTAAGTTGAAGTGGATAACTTGTTGATTGTTTATTTTGGTTGGCCGTGGTGGCGCGAAGGTAAGGTGCTCGCTTCCTATTCACACGCAGTCAATAATAAGTTGGCAATGGTGCCATCATATTTTGGAACACCCTGTATATATATTTCATTCCATTAACCATAAAATAATACCGTAGGGTTCACGTTTACGATATCTTCTTGAAGTGATCTGAGACCATACTTCATAAGACGCAGGACATACGGAGCTATAAAAGTGTGAAAGTTTCTTAAATATATCCCATAGAGTGAAATGGCACACTAAATAAGGAAGTAACTGTCAAAAAGATACATTTTATTGCAGTGACTCGTAGTCTGCTGGTGAAGTGGTAAAACATGAAAGAAATTCATATCCAATATATTGTACAGTTGAGTTTATATATCCCAATATTTTGCGAGAGAAACTGATTGCAGAGATAGGTAAGGAATAGAAAATAGATTCTGCCATTCAGATGCATTGAAACTAGTCATTTTTATTTTCTTGTTTCAACCGTACCTATACTAAAATTTAACAGTTTTGGATGAGCATTTTTACTCTCCATCTCCGTCAAATGAAATTCACAAGAAAGTATTCGTAGAGAAGATAATGAAATGCTCTTAATGAATGACAAAACAACCACGAGATTATATTCTAAGAAACTTGAGTGATGTAAAATAAGCCATTGGAAATAAAATAAGCTTTCGTGGTAAAACTGAAAATAACGAAACGCTTGAAGAGCTTTCCTGGAATGATAATGTGAATGAATTGAATAACAGAAACCCACTGGATTCTTAGAGAAATTCAAAATATATGAAAGTGTGAAGGAAGTCAACAAACAAGGTTGAAATCAATCCTTTTGGAGTACGTTTCGGTCTGATATAATGTGAATAAGTTTGTTGAGTGGTGTATTTGAATCAACCTAATCCCAGTTTGAAAAAAGTTCTTGATTTTTGTTGTGGACTCTTTTTTTTGGGACCGTTCTCCTCTAATTACCTTTTCTATAGTTGAATATATTTGGTTCATTACCTGGATTCTCTCTATGCATTTATTAAATGGTAATAACTTTTCCTTTCAATGATCTCTAAACTTTCTGAAATATTCAATTTTATGCTTTTGTTTCCGACATGAAGAATTTCAAAATCGTGTTCCAAAATATCGTTAATTGTAGTGGTTTTGTGAACTCATAATGTTAAAGTTTTATTATAAAAGTTAATATGTATTTTCATCAAGTATCGGCTACATCAGCATGTTATTCCCTAAACAGAAACCCGCAAAATGAGTTCATATATCAACATCATCAATCATTGATATCCACGAACAAACACACATGATGCACGGACAATGTTTTTGAATAACAGGAATTGTGAATTCATTCTGTTCAGGGATTATATTATTATATACGTACTGTTTAGTGATGAGTTTGATGTGAATGTAAACTGCCCAGCAAAGTCGCATGCATAGTATTACAAAACTCTTTTGGATACTTTAATATATATCAAACAAACAGAAGAAGCAATTGTCCAAATGTCTTCATTGGAAAAGATGTTAGGGTTTCTGAACTATTGAACGTAACTTCTGTTCCTAAAATTATGCATCAATCAGCAACTGCAATTGGAGGTCATTGAATATTCAGTGTTTATCAACACAAGATTTTTGTTGGATTATTTGAAAAAGGATACATATATGAAAGATATAAATACCAGTATTCTCTAGTATGAAAGGAGCTTTGATCAAAGCCTTCCTGGTGGTGATCAAGGAAGGACAATTTTTGCCGGAGAGTATCAAATAGATGAATACTCTCCGGCAAAAATTCTCGAACTCTGTTCACTTCCTGGTGGCTTTGCTGCGGGAAATTGCTTATTGGTTTCACCGCGGGTGGCGCTGCGACTGACTTTTACTGTAAGTCGCTGCTTCATTTGCGAGAAAATGTTAGTTATACAGTGGATTATAATTCATTGGGCTGGGGCAGGACGACTTTAATGTTATCCAACCTACCCTGTCACTGATGAGCGGCAAGAACCGCAACAAATGTCTGTCAGATGTAATTCAATGTCCGTCGTGGTATTAGACAGGGAAGTAGTTGTTTTCTGTCAGATTTTTGGTACTTCGACATTGTCGATTTTACTATTTCATTTATTTGATACTCTCCGGCAAAAATTCTCGAAGTCTTATTTCTTGATACGAACGCTCTGAGTTTTCTCATAAAATATTTCTTGCGGTCACGGTTCATTCACTCAATAGAAGAATACAATACAGAATGATGTACTGCAGAGACCTAACTCAGTTATTGCAGGATTGTTTTCAAATGCAATTATTGGACACAACGTAAAGTCTGTCGAGTTGCAGAAAAAGTTAGTGGATGGGAAAAAAGAACAATGTGAGTTGAAGTGATATCGAATAAATGAATTCTTGTGATGGATTATTGCTAATGCGATTAAATGGATGTTCCAGAGGAATGGAATAGATTTCAGAAGCAACGAGTTTTGGTGAACCTCATCAATGTTTTTTTTTATAGATGGCCGCCATTTTGAAATATTTTTTTTAAATGGCATGGTGGGTCGAGTGATACCTCGTCTTACAATTATTCTCTATGTGACAGCAAAATTTCAAACAAAAATATTCATCAAAAACAAAATGGCGGTACCTATATAATCTTATAACTTTTTTCCCCCTGTTAACTTTTGATCAGATTGGAATTTTCCTTTCAAATTTTATTTGGTTCATAAACTAAATTTCGACAACAAAGGATGTGTCTATTTTTCAAAATGGTGTCGGGCCGCCAAACAAAATAGCGGTACATAACGATAGAGCTCTGCTATGAGGATCATTCATTATTATTTAGTTTGCTTTGTTATCTGTCCGCTAATAATAATTAGTCAATTTCAAATACAAAGATCTTTTCTAGAAGAGTACCTTAAAATATTAGATGATTTCATTGGAACTGGTTAGGATTCGAAAGGATCCTCAAAGGAGAGCTCTAAAGTTATGTAGCGCCATTTTGTTTTGGATAAAAAAAAAATTCTGAAATGTTGTCATCGTATAGAAAATTGGAAGACGATTCAAACAAAGTATCATTCAACTCGCAAAGGAATTTCAAAAAACTTTCAAAATGGCGGCACGACGCCATTTTGGAAAATAGAAATATTTTTGTAGTCAAAAAGTAGTAAGGGAGCTGTCATTCAACCAAATGAAATTTCAGAGGATGGGTTACGATAAGGATTAAGGATTTTTAAGGATGCTTGGCATCAGGAAAGGTGTTTTGCCTTATACATACAAGAGTTAATATTTGTTATTGAAATAATTCAAAATGAACGATGGATTGACAAGTATGGTCTTCATGGATCTTCAACGAATTCAACATTCTATGTTACACTTTTATATTTCATCCACCCTAACGGAAATGAGGAAAACTCTAGAAGGAAAGTTCGACCAAACAAAGGTCAATTATAACCTACTGAAACAGCAAAACAGTTAAATATTGTCATAGTTAATCAAGACAGCTTTCACGTCTATTTTTACTCCAAACTCAATGAAATTAAGATCCATTTATCAACACAGAAGTGAGCAGTAAATTCTGATAAAGTACTTGAAAGTCAGTTTATTTCTCTTGTAAACTGAGACAGTATTTTAAATAGATATACGAATAGAATAGACTTTTCGCGTGTTCAAAGTTCTACTCTGCACAATAAAAATGGACAGGTTGACTTTTTGTTCGATGTATGGCGACAATTATTTTGCATTCAATTTGAATAAATGACGACACTTCTCTGCTTATATCCATGAATATGTCTTTTTGTGGTTTTATATCTGCTCACTATTCTTTCTTTATCTGCGTGTCGTTGTTGTTCTAAATCAATGTCGTACCAACGACTTTGCTTTGTCATGATTCAAAGAAACAGGATACGAGTCGGGGTGAGTTTATAAGACCTAATTGATTGGATTGAATTTCTTTTGTATTGGCTCTCTTAAATGCCCGAAATTATTTCTTCATATGGCTTTCTGGGTGATTTTACCTTCCACAATCTGAAAATGAAAAAATATTAATTCAAACAAAACTGTAACGAAAGCCAAATGAAGTAATTTGCCACGATAAGTTACTGCGTTTATAAGATTGATGTATTGAATATCGAACTAACCAGGTGCAGTCCATGATTCATGGATGGAATATAGTTTTTTGGGCAGACGGAACAAAAAGCCACCGCTTCTGAGACTGGTTCAATTTTGAAGATAGTACTCTCTGTATCGTCGATCATCCTTATTTTCACCGCTACCAGGTCCCTGTGGCAGAATATCGGCAGTGGAGAAGCGTCGATGCTATGGCTCAGCTCATAGCTCTTATCTTGCCTTGGTAAGCATACGGTTGTTAGATAAGTTTTGTTTTTATCGAGTTTTTTGAACTTTCTGCATAGAAGGGCCGTAGAAGCCCTTTCGTCTTGGATGTTGGCTTGCAAGAGTTCCAGGAGCCCAGAAGAGCAGGAAGAACAGACCCATATTGTCCTGCCCCTGTGCATGTATCCTCCAGGTCTTGACCATCGCGTTCCTGAGCAGACCCTGTCACGGTCTCGTCCTTCGAGTCGAGGAGGGCTTTCGTTTCGGACCTATCCGCTGGAGGTTGTCTTTTGCCTCCTCCAGCGAGTATCAACTCATTTCCAACAGCGCTCGCTTTTCGGCTTGCGCTCCACTGGCATCGAATTTTCATTCTAAGCCCGTTACAGAATATTCTATTCACTACTACTCATTCGATTCAAGACTCTCATCAATTCGAACAATTAGAAAGACACCGAAAAGAGACGAAGAACAATTAATCGCATCAATCAATATAAGTTTTCAATACTAGCCTCATATTTTGTGTTTCCATAATTAGAAAACCAATCATAATAATTGTTTTCCTAATAGTCGTAGATGGCACATTTCTTGTCACTGTAGAGAAATTTTGACTGAATAATAAATCCCTGAAGCACTCGACTGCAATAATGGGAAAAACAAACCAGAACAGAACTAATTAGAACGGAGGATTAATAAGGCGAAATCTCAAGATTCACAATATTTGTTACCCCAAATCGAAGAAATAACTTAGGTTTTGAGTTATGATTAATTGATAAAACAACGGGATTTCACCATCGACTCAACAAGATTGATTGATCAATATCTCTGTCAGTTTTGGAAATTCCAAGATGGCATTTGATATAAGATTTTATGACTTCTGGAATTGATCTGAAATATTTTCCATTGGATATTCTCTAACGTGATTGATGACTTGTTTATAGCGTGAAAATTCATGTTTACTCAGAATGAAACGAAAAACTTTTCTCTACTTTTAACGAAACCCTGATATTTGTGACAATTTTAGGTGATAGGATCGTCTTCAGAACTAAACTAGAATGTTATATAAAGAAAAAGAAATAGCCACTCGAGCCTAAATTATATGCTTTAGATTCTGTTTGCGTTCCTCTTGACGCATTAGAAATTTGATTTGGAACCTTGGATTCGTCAGAACAACAAAATTGTTGACTACCTACCTACCTGCTATTGAGGTTTCTGAAGTGGGGTGGGGTTGCGGAGGACCCCGTATTGGAACCCTGAGAAGTTTAACAGTTCGAGTATACATCCCCAGTTACATATGAGTTAGTTCTCTCTGTAATTTACCATTTGGAGTTTCATTCAACGTTCGCCACAAAAAATTATGGAAACTCCCACATATCCGTTTTCCGTCTCATCAAACTGAACAAATATCATGCATGCACCACTACTATTCGTATTTCATTTAACGTTAATTTAACGGCTTGGTTTGGTTCCTTTTGTAGGCAAACAACTGTTGTCAAACATGCAATATAATATCCACCGGGAAATCTTCAGAGTGGACTAAATGAACTGTTTTCTGAATACATATCCTCATGACCTCACCAACAATTGATCCACACTTATAGGATATACAAATGAACATTCTATGTTATATGGCTATCATTTATATTTGTAGCAGCGAAAAGTATATGCAACTTGATTGCTCTGTCATTCACTCTTTGTTCAATTCATTCATGTAAGATGGCGGATTCGAGCATTAGGTCTTCAGAACCGTGAAACTAGTATGCACCTGTTTTTATTACCATTTACTCTTGCTCAATATCTCCTCGATCATTATGGCCTCCAAATATCGCCTTGGACAACGGGCAATTTCCTTTCAGATCATCTGCTCTCATGTAGTCGTTAAAGGCGACCTAAAGACCACCCTCATAAAAGAAACCAAAGCAGGGACCTCTGGAACCCATTTAAGCGGATCCAAGTCAACCGTCCCGAGGGCGCTGATAAGAGGAAACCCCAAGGAAGCCTCTGAGATGGCAAACCTATGTGCTGAGATAGACACCTCGGAAAAGGGGAGCAGAGGTACCAAAGGTACCCCCAAACAGAAGTTCACAAGGTAACCTTCAAGGGAGCTCTGTAACCACCATCCAAGATCAAGCAGGGACCTATGGAATCCATAATAGGGGACCTGAACCAATCGTCCCAAGGGTGCCTCTGAGATGGCAAATAAAGGTGCGGAGGTGGGCACTCCGGTGAAGAAATGCAGAGGAACTGAAGGTTCCCTCAAACACAAGTTTACAGGGGAACCGAAGGGGGAAGTATGGAACCCATTCGGGGGAAGCCAAACCAACCGTTCCAAAGGCGCCGATCAGAGTAGTAGCCACTTCAATACTCCGAATGAGTCGAGTGAGATCGGACCGGCAAGCATATTTGTAGCAGCAACTTTGTTCTTCCTCCACAGTTCTGATGATCAGATATGTCGGAATTTATGCTGATACTTGCCACGATCAGAGTTTTCACCTGTGGTAAACTCTTGAGAGTGGTGTTGTTCCACCCTTAGGTAAGTATACGTCTCTACGACATCAAGATGATGTAGGATGCTTCCGTCTACGACGAGCTGGACGTCCTCTCAGTAATCTTCGCATCGTCCTTTCTCAAGATGAACTGTTCCACATTTGTCGGTCCTAAAACTCCATGCCGATAGCCCCGCGTGTACTCTTCCAACACCCTAATAAGACTGACGTAGGTCTTTCTCACCTGAGACAGAGTTTAAAGTCATCCATGCAAAATAGATGGGTGACCTTAAGCCTCTAGGTGCTGGGGGTGCCACAGTTGTATCCACGCGTTTTCCTGAGCACAACGAACAATGGCAATAGTGAGATGCAGAAGAATAGTTGGTTGAGAAAATCTCCCTGAAACCACCGCTCTTCCGAAGACTTTTTTCTTCTTCCTCTTCCACTCGGCCAGGTAGCCGAGTGGCAAGTAGCAAGAGTGGCTGTTGGTTCAAGCCTAGCGACTGTAGATTATTTTTTTTCTGATGGCCCGATAAAGTGCTAGGAATCACACCTTAAGAAGTGAGATCTCGTTAATTCTTGGCTAGCACAAGTTTCGACTTCTCAGGGCTGTCGTTCGTAAGGGGACGACTTCGACAACTAGTAAAAGGAAAAATTAACTTTAAACCATTTTAAACAACAATTTCAGTTTTCTGGTTTGATATATGGAAGGAGTATGTATAAAGCACATTCAGAAGCAGATTCCTCTTATTTATCTTATCTTAACTATGTGAAGCTATTGTTATTTTAGTAATATCTTGTAGTATTTTGTTTTGCAGGTCGGTCGTCGAAAAAGTATAGTGTACAACTCGTGCGGAAACTGGTCATTTCATACTCGTTTGACAAGATGATGAACAACGATCCATAGATACACACTCGTATGGAATATTCTATTTGTACAATATACTATTGTTATCATTTTTCTCTCCTATAGGTTTGGAAAATTCAAATTAAGATTGGATGGAGAAAACGGAACTTCACCTAATAACAACGAGTAATTTTCCAAGAATAAATCTCCATCCCGGCAATATCATATTGAATTATTAACCTCAAAATTTTCAACCATCACCTCTTGACTCGAACTATACCGGAAAATATGGAGTGGATCGCACTTCACCATCAAAGTATTTAAAATTAATGAGTTTTTGGGACGGTGCGCGTCCATAGAATTGATATTTAATGCTCTACCGAAGTTATATCTCGAAGTCAGCGTTTCCTTATTTGAATAATCGATCTGATTTTATGAATAATTGGTGGAGGCGTTAATGGATGGATAGACACCACTGTCATCTAACAGAAACGGTAGGTAACACACATAACCGTGCGTCATTGAGAATCAATAGCTTTGGTGAAATCAATAAGTTATTACTGAAAAATACTCGTTATGGATATCACATTAAATATATTTAAATAAATATAAATATAAATATTCCGTTATTTTTCAGTCAGAAACGTATTTGTTGTGCTAGCTTCATTCCTCTAAATGACATGGAAGTCAGCATTTCAGAGACATCTGACTTTCCATAACACAGCGTCAGCGTTACAGATTTCTACACTTATAGTTGATTAGTGGCGCCATTGAAACGAGCAAAACCCAAAACACTGACCCGTTAGCTGATCGATAGCTCAAACAGCCATTAGATTATGAAGTTGGAATCAAAAAAAAATTGTCGAGAAGCGATGGTTTCAAGTTTCAAAGCTTATTTTCATTCCGTATTCACATCTGTTGCTTTTGATTGAATAAACATTTAACGACAACAAATGTCATGAATACAGGATGATAATGATGAGAATGATGAGAATTAAACAACGTTCTCTCGCTGTGCTCTGATAGTTATTTATCTGATAAGGATCATAATGCAAATAATTATTATGATCCAAAATACATGCAAGACTGTATCTATTGCCATCAATCTTTGCGGGTCTTGAGAATAGCTATCGTCAGACAGGATCGGTTAACGAATTACATACTCTTTATTACCTAGTACCAAGCTTTCGTCAACTGACCTTGAAAAAATCTCAAAATCGAGACGAAAGCTCGCTACCAGTTTATGAAGAATTTGTTATTCGTTAATTGACTTGACAGATAGGATAGTATTTATCTCGAATAATAGCCTCAATAATTTTTGTTTTCCGCAATATAAGCGACAACTCTGGAATGTTCTCGAAGATTTTGAAGATTTTGAGAACACCTTGGAATGCACCAGAGCCAGAAGGTTCTAGACCGTACTGGGAAGACAGTAGGCATGGTGGTGAAACTTTCATAGGATATATGAAAGAAAATTCAGGTATGTTCTTGAAGTTTCTGGAAAGTTCTGAAAAATTCGAGATCTTCCTGGAATGAACCAGAAACTTAAGTAAAGTTCTCGAAAGTTCGGCCACCAAGAAGTTGGCGTGGAACTTTCAGGGACTTAAGATAGGGAACTCTAGAATGTTCTGGAATGCACACCCATATCAACTTCTTGAAAGTTCGGCGAGCATCAGGGAAGAGGCGTGGTAGTGGAACTCTAGAATTTCTAGATTGTAAGAACAAATCTAGAATGCTCTCAAAGCTCATGGGAAGTTCTAGAAAATTTTAGACTTTTGTGGAATGAACCGGAACAGAAGCTCCGAAAGGTTCTAGAACGTACTGAAAACCAAACAAGTGAAGCTCTCGAATATTCGGCCCAGTGGAACTTTCCAAACTTTAGATTTTCTCGGAGCTTCAGGACAATTCGAGGAAACGAACCAGAGCATAAGCCTCTGAAAATTCTAGACCGATCTGAAGGGACATTCATGTCAAGTTCAGCCAAGTTCAGCCACGAAAACAGATATGGTAGTGGAACTTTCTGAAAATCTCTAGAATATAAGAAAGAAAACTATAGAAACTTTTCAAAGCTTCTGGAATTTTTTAGAAAATTCGATATCTTCGTGAAATCACGAAGAGAGGTTCTCAACAGTTATTGGACCTAATGAAGACACTCAGGTGAAATTGCCAAACATTCACCCAGCAGAGATATTTTCAATGACTCATAGTTTCACCAATTTGTATTGATTGTTTACGATAATTTAGATAGTTTTCCAAGAGGTCAAGTGTTATTCCTCTTACACCTGATCCCTAGAAGGCCATGTAGTGACCGATAGTATCGAAGGCCTTGTTAATATTTAGAAAGACAATTTTTCGCTTTCTAGTATCAATGCAGTGGTTCATCGCTTCCATTAAATTAATATCATATGTCATACAGAAGCAAATTCACATTGAATTTGATTCTCTGCTCAAAGTACAATTTCCAAAAAAAAATTCATTCTAGATCTTTTCGAACGACGACAGTATCAATGTCACTTTGCAAGAGACTAGCCATGCATGCTTTCTCCTCAGCTCTGTATCCGGAAGGTGTCTGGTTCATCATGCTAAGCACATGGAGAATGAGTGAAATGCAAGACGAGCTCATCAGGAATAAGGTCAATTCTCGATCCAGCCGGCTGTGCTAGATCGTGCCGGTATCAAAATAACGTTGTTGGCAGCCTCTTATTGATCTATAATGGTGGCGGACAGGAGTTTGCAGCAACTATATAACGGCAGTGGCACTGTCGCTATGGATACGCTTTCCGCAACATTAGTGACTCTATGACGTCACGAGCGCCAGTACGTCTCCTAAGAAAGGGTTAGGGCCGAATGGCGAGATTCGGCTGTGTCATTCACCAATTTGGCGCAGTCTCCTTGCAACGATTCTAGACAACAAAGGACGGCTCATTTTCCATTTCCATACATTGGGCAAATTCAGGCCCGTCATTTGACGTCTGTGACGTCTGTGACGTCACCGGGCCTGCAGAACGGTTCGTCTGCCATAAGAACCCGTGTATTTTTATAAGATTTGACAGCGGTTTTTCTTCCTGATGATGAAATTTTTCTGTCGATATCTTTAGTGTTTGTATTTGGTGAATAAATTGACTTTCCGGTCCATGTTTTTCCAATGCCATAAACATCTTAGATGGTCGTGAATAAGCGAAAATGGAATTGACTGTTGGTGATTGTTGAATCCCACTTCGTGATAGGACACTTGCTTTTTCGATTTATTGATCATATTTGAGGTGAATAGCTCTCGGGGTTGACATAGTTCCTTGGGCATTGTTACAGTTGGGTTGGGTTTGATTTCATAGGTTTTTGAAATTTTCTAGTTTCAAATGATTACATACCAACAATTAATACCTACTTCTATTTTAAAATCACTTCCTCATAGGTATATTACCGAATGTCACCCCAATTTTTATCTCATAAAAATATCGATAAAACTCATCCATTTTTAATTTTTGTTCGAAAATATGGACGGAATATTTACCCCTACCCAAGAAAAAATCTTGGCGACGCCCTTGCAAAAAGCGCTCTTAGCATCAGTCCAATTCATGGGTTATCCACAGCATTTAGAGTTCTAAAAACACAATGGAGCAAAAGAAGATGAACACTCCAACCAGAAATACCCAAATAATACACAGGTTTGCCTCAAAAATACCGAGATAAAATGTTTCAAAAACCGAGAAAAATGCATGGGTTCTTACGGCAAATCAACAAAGTGTAGGCCTGGTGTCGTCACTCATAGCTGGTGGCAAGCGGGGGAGGGGGGGTGGTAGATGAAATCACCAAATTGGGCTTTCCTTTGTCGTGTATTATCGTTGGTCTTGTAACGAACACGTGTTGCACCGAGACTGCGCCTTTCGGAGCTTACTCCTTAACCTCTGAAGGGTATCCCGAGAAATTATAATTGTGCTTTAGATGACTGAACTAGTTTTTCGAAATCTCCGACGACTGGTAGTGTTCATTTATTGTTTGCATCCGATTCACGGGTCGAGTCGTTGTATTTGGCGAATTGGTCGATGGCACTGAAAGATGAAGTGCAGAAAAGTGACGCATTCAAGGACAAATTCGAGGTTATTTTTTTCACATAGGGAATGTTATGTTTCTTGCAACAATGTGAGAGACTACCCCTTGCGAGCCATTAATAGTGTATAGTGATTGCACGTGAGTAACACGCGACATGTGTCATCGTCTCTCCATTTAACATCGGTTTTCAAGAACAACAGCAAGCAATAAATGAAGACTAATTTTCCTCATGGTCTTTCAGGAATATATGTTCATACTGGACGTTTTTAATGTGAGTAAAACACCTGTAAATCCTCGAAAACCTCCGAAATTCAGTTTTTTGGGTCATTCTGTGGGAATATCGATCTTTTCTGTCGCATAAGGGTATACGCTGTAAGGCTCGTTCACAATCTTGGCGGGTACGAGCACATTTTACAAACTCGCTCTATATATCGCTTATTTTTGCCGTCTCTGCAGTGCTTTTGCTATTATTATTACTAATGTCATCGGACGTTAGCCCATCTTGAATTGTGCTGTAAGCCGCGTTTATTGATATTTCGGCCATTTCATGACACCGGATCCAGGTAGATTCAATGTTAGAAACAGTGCCATGTGATTCCTTCGTCAGACCTCAATGCAGGTGGGTTCCGAATGCAATTACTTTCATTTTCGGATGACAGTTCGACAGATTGTCTCGGAAACTATGAAATACCTTCGATAGGCACGATTCATTTTTCCATGTTTTCAACGGATTACTTTCATGAAATCAACACTGAATATTGCATAACAAAAATGTTTGTGTTTTTTTTTTAAGTGACCTGACTAAATGTAATGTAATACTATATTCACAAAAAGGCTTAATATAAAGCAAGAACGTTGCGGTATGAAACAAATGAAAACCTTTGAATTACCTAATTTATCCAAGATTCTTGTCTTTGATCAGCTCAATGGGGTTTTTGTTATCCTTCGACTCCTTATAACGGGTACAAGCAGCTGAAGATTGACTAGGCATATCACTAGAAGTGAATCACACTTTTTTTTAGAATGTAATTTGAGAAACGCCCTTTGGTACTTGCACCATACTTGCCCATAGCACTGAGATTTTCCTTAGCAGAAAAACGAGTTTCTAGAAAGGTATATTAGAGAAGCGATGAATTCAACTCTGTTCAAAGACGTAATGTAGGTCAACAAAACAATATGTGAAATGTAGTTTTGGTTCTACGCATAATTTTTTTCCTGATAAATACTTCATTGATACTGCAGTGCAGTGTTTCTTGTTTTGTTATTCAATTTATGTGAAACTGTTACGCTCTCTCAAAGTAATGAAAGAACCAAGAATATGGAACTCCATATTATGGGAAAATTATCGAAAAATTATGGAAAAGTAAATGACTATTAAAATGATAACGTAGAATACGGAAAAAATATTGAAATATTCTAGAACTGTCGGAGGTTTTTTTTTTGGCGGTTTTATGTGCTAGGATAGGATCCTAGCGCACCTTTTACATTTATCGCATTTTGCGACTATAACGAGACACATTCGTCAAATGCATAGGTATATAGAAAGAAAGCTATAAAAATTTTCTACTAGAGGATGTTATTGTTCGCTGGCCTCAGAGTTCGCTTGTAGGTGTAATAGGTGTTTTGTGTGCTAGGGTGTCGGATTCGCGCGATACAATTTTTGTTGCACATTTATCTTTGTTTTATGGTACACCGTGTATCCGAACACATTCAAATCATACATTTTCGGAATCAGCATAAAATTTTGAGTATATCGATGCTTATTTTGAGTGAATCTGATGACTTTGGATTTTTGGCCATTTTTAAGGTTTTTTCGGCTGAAAATTCATTTTGTGCCGATCGACTCGAAAATCACAGCATATACTAATTTTGGTATGCTGAATCGATTGGTGTTCGCAGAATTGCTCTATCTCGATTCGGTCGTCGGTTGAAAATGTTATCTAGAGGTTGCAGGTGCCGTTTTCCCGCCAAAAATTTTTCTTATTTTTTTCTATGATATATTCGTTAAATTCAATATTTTTTCTATCCGCTGATCAAATTTGAAATCGATTGCTAGTCAAACATAGATTTGGTAGGCGTTTTTACGAACATGTGCCCTTTGAGTTGGACCGATTTTCAAATTTATTATTTTTCATTTTTAGAATATTGTGCCATGTTGAATTGATAGCGTAGAATACGGGAAAAATATTGAAAAAATTCTAGAATTTTTGAAAGTATTTTTCGTTGTCGGTTTTATGTGCTAGGATGCTGAATCCCAGCGCACCTTTTACATTTATCGCATTTTGCGACCATAACGAGACACATTCGTCAAATACATAAGTATATAGAAAGAAAGCTATAAAAATTTTCTACAAGAGGATGTTATTGTTTGCTGGCCTAACAGTTCGCTTGTAGGTGTTATAGGTGGTTTTGTGTGCTAGGATGCCGGATTCGTGCGATACAATTTTTGTTGCACATTTATCTTTGTTTTATGGTACACTGTGTATCCGAACATATTCGAATCATACATTTTAGAAATCAGCATAAAATTTTGAGTATGTCGGTGGTAATTTCGAGTAAATCTGATGACTTTGGATTTTTGGCCATTTTTAAGGTGATGTTTTTTCAGCTGAAAATTCATTTTGTGCCGATCGACTCAAAAATCACAGCATATACTAATTTTGGTATGCTGAATCGATTGGTGTTCGCAGAATTGCTCTATCTCGATTCGGTCGTCGGTTGAAAATGTTATCTAGAGGTTGCAGGTGTCATTTTCCCGCCAAAAATTTTTCTAATTTTTTTTATGTTAGATTCGTTAAATTCAATCTGTTTTCTATACGCTGAACAAATTTGAAATCGATTATTAGTCAAACATAGATTTGGTAGGCGTTTTTACGAACGTGTGCCCTTTTAGTTGAATATTTAAAATATTCTATATTCTTTCTTTCAATGATAAATTTACTTTTCATATTACTAGCACGTAATTTTTTTCGAAGATGTATATCATCTATATTCAGTTGTTTCAGAATTTGATACAATCCGTACCTGAACTAATCTTTGTTTTTTTGTCTTTTTGTATTCGGTTTATTACCGAATACAAGCGAATGCTCACTTGTAATGTAAAATATTTGGTAAATAATTGTTACTCGTATTTGGATTTTTGTTGTTGGTTACTCAATAACATGAAATGAAATAAAAATAAAATTAATAATTTTTCCGAGCAGAATATAGTATTTAAAAATTCTGACTGTTATACAAACCAAGAAATTTCATTTCATTACTATTCAATTCAACAAGAACGAATTTAATTTCAGAATATCATGATAATACCACCCTGGCCTAGTTCCTAGATCCTTACATTAACACGCAAACCAAGAAAAATAAGTACCTATCGTGTATATGGCTCCTACCAAACGTCAATTCATGCATAAAACATTCAGAAACGTACGTTAATACATGCAATACAGTTTTCGTCTTTCAGTTTTATTGTTCAGTTTCAATAGATTCAACAATTGTTCTCATTCTCATCATGAAGACACATTTGATGACTCAAACCTAAAATTATTTACTAGTTCAGGTTTCAGACTTCAAATCTATAGGGTGTTACCGAAATTGGAGCCATGAAGAAAAATGGGTTGATATATGGGTCCCAAAATAATTTATTTTCAACAAAAGTGTAAGTACCTGTTCTTTCATTTCGTTATGTTTTGTCATCTTGTACTTCCCACCTCATTTATCGCTCCAATTTCGAAAACAACCTGTATTTTCAACGTTCTCTAAATGACTTCATATTGGAGACATTATATCCAAAATTCGTCTTCAGGGGGGAAACCTGGCAAGTTGGAAAGCTTTTCCAAAAAAAAAACCCTTAGCAGTGTTTTATGCTTTTCGTTATATTCTCGAAAAACCGTTCCAAATATCTACTATTAATCATTCAGCTACACAAATTGATACTTTGCAAATTCATCAACAAATATACACAAACACTAAAATAATTTCAAACAAAAACTCCTATCGCTTTTAATTTCAGTACCAACTGATGCCCATTAATTTTCTATACTATAATTTGGTAACTTTATGTATATGCAACACCTGTAATCTATGAACATCGATCTATCCATTCTGCCAACTACATAATCACCTATATGTCGATCATAAAAGTTAACGATATCCATAAAATCGTAACAATATTTTTAATAGCACACTTATGATGCATGGTTAGTTCAACACAAATTATTTCGATAAAATTATAAGAGAGGAAGGTTAAGAGAATTTGGTAGGGAAGGTCAGAGAGGATGGTAAAAAGAGGGCGAGAGAAGGAGAGAGAAAAGTTTGAAAGAAAAATTAAGAAAGGAAACTTTATATGGTTCAGAAGAAATTGATACAGGAGCTAAAGATATAAGGAGTCTCTCCTCGATAAAGGCGAATAAGTAGCATAGATAAATAATAATAATAATGAAAATGGAAGTAAAACCATAAAAAATATACAATCCTGCAGATAACTTTCATAATGCTATATGATAAGAAATCATAATACTTTAAAAATCCCTATTGGTCCAAGAGATATTCGACTTTCCCACTGATTTAGGGACACGTTGCACAGTAACTTTCTCCACAATTATTTGTCTACATTCGATTATACTTCTATCCATCATCCCGGCTGCCTCTACATGTATACATGATGTATAACGGAAATTGAACGTCTGCTTTTTGTTCGCTCCAACAAATTTCAATTAATGGTGAAAGCGCAGCTAGCAGTGTTGGTACTGTTGGTACCTACACCATAATCTATGGCGATTTCACACTTGTATGCAGTCGCTTTGTATCTATATTATTTCAATTTATTCTATTTTTATTCAAATCAAATCACATTGTTCGTTATTGTCAAAATTGACAAACACAACAAATAGGTATATTTCTCAACCATTGGAATTCAGACCTTTGACCAACCTTCCATCTCAAAAATGTGAGATAATCTGTAATAAAATATGTTCAATCAAAAATTTTCAAGCGATATTTCTAGTGCAAAACCTCAAACCACTCTCGTCTTATACGTTTAGCTTATAATATCTCATACGGAGTGATAAATAATTTTTTTGCTTCTGATATAATTGGATGAGAGTACCACATCCAGTTCAAACACGTTAATTCAGCGATTTTCTATAACCTAAAAGTCGACCCAAAGAATATCGAAGAGCCCTTGACACACCCATCTCCCGATGAATAATTCAATGAGAATGTTTTTATAAAATCCCAGTTCATTTCAGACAACAGTTAGTGTAACTTCATAGATCTTTCATCGCTTGTCGTTGAGAAAATGTATCACCACTACACTGTCTGATATAACCCGGAGTAGAAATAAAATAAAATAACAACAAATGCGCGGAAGAATGCTCGCGCGCAGGCGCGTACCCATCCTTGCTGAAAAGACACCTGAAAGCTCGTAGTTCCACATTGTATCCCTCTAGCTTCAGCTACGAGCTGGAAAGTATGTGAAAATTCTGCGTTCGCTTTCTACCGCAATTATGCGACAAAAATGCCGATATGGAAATAATGGAAACTGTTTCTCCAACGCGGGTTGTCGTGTCGTGAGCAATGGATACGGTAAATTCGAACATGTTCGGGTTTTATTTGTGTTTGCGATGAGCAGCAGTGAACTGTGACAAATTCATAATTTGTAAGTAGAGTTTTTATTGAAAAAACTGTTTGAACTGCATATTCGATATAGCTTCGGAAGATCTACCGAGATGGAAATGAAAATACAAAATTCGAAACTTAAAACTAATTGTATTTTGATGTTGTACTGTCCATTAGATCTGAATAACGAACCCATTATTTTGGTTCATTGCTCTTCATTTCGAAACAAAATCGGATAAGTTTCTATGGACAGACAGATGAAAACATTGTATTCATCATTTGAGGTTATACATCATGAGACCAGTTCTGCCATTCATGCAAATCATATTATGCAACAATTCTTTCACAATCTCAGCCTTAGTTTAAATTTCGAAAATTGTCAGTAAAACAGTTGAAATAATATAATTTATAGATGCTGAAACTGAAACAAATCAAAACTCATACGAATAAAAAGTGATGAGGTACATAAAAATCCGGACATTATAAAAAATAAGAAAAAGCATTGAGATTGAACTAATTCAATGTGGCCAATATTAAAAGCATTCTTAAAATTTTTATTGAGAAAATATCACACCTACATTTTCAAGCCAATCGGAGATTCGGTTTTATTTGGTTACCATGGAAACTCCAAAATATTTCCTAGAATATTCTTTCTGAAGGGCGATATTATTAAAGTGGAAATATTTACGTCAAACTAATGACACATGGAATGGATTTGAGATGTTGCTTTAAAAATTTAAAAAGGTGCAGTTAAAACACACTAAAAGTAATTTCAGTAAAAATAACTTAGATTACAAATGAAAAATAGATTTATTTCAAGCAACTCTTCTTAGGTTTATTGAAATAAAATCGGTGGAATATTGTTTTTCAAGTTTTACTTGGATACACCTTACCACCTAATGAATATAAGAATTTTTTCAATGATAATTCTCACCCATAAATACTTATATTCTCTACTACTGTGGGTAGAGGAGGGATGTCATATATATTCCTCGTTCACGAATTTTTCAATTCAAGCTCTAGAGAGATTGAAAGTGGAAATGCTTGAAAGAAATATATTTATTGAATATTAAAAAAAATTATACAGGGTGTTCCTGAAGGCCATGTAAATACGAAAGTAGGTAATTATTTGGTTCATTCGATTGCTGCAAAATTCAAATAATAATACCGCAAACGCTTCGTTACAGATCTCTACGGGGTTAAAATTACTTTTTTTTTGTTTTTTTTATAACTCGAGCAAGTTCTTGATATATCTAGCTCAAATTTGAAAAATAGGTTACTCTGTAGGGCTTACATTATTGAAGATGCCAAATGGTCGTGAGAATCTGAAGTGAGATATTTTTTCAGCGGTCATATTCCAATTTCTCCCCTTGAACTTTTTTGTAGGGGCCACTAATTCTAAATTATAATATGAGGTTTCTGTTTCGTTTTCTTGTATCTTTTTTATTCATGCAACCGTTATAAAATATTTTAAACAAAACAAAAAACTCATGTCATAATTTAAAATCTACCAGTGGCGCACTACAATGAAGTTCAGGGGAAGAAAAAGAAACAAGACCTCTGAAAAAATATCTTTCTGTTGATTCTCACAACCATTTGGCATGTTCAATGAACCCTACTTAGAGCGTAACTGCTATTCCAAATTTTAGCTGAATATCTCAAAAGCTGCAGAATTTATGGACAAAAAACCGAAAAAAAAATCTTTGAATTTTAACACCGCGTAAGTCGGTAACGTACCGTTTGTGAACAAACGTATATGCATTTTTAATCATAAAATAACTAAAAGAATTGACTGACTTGCGTGGCAATAACGGAGGCTGTAAGATCGACCCCGGCTACAGCGATGGAAGCCCAAAACTTTGTAACGAACCCAGTTTTGGAAATGAGGTCAGACTTCATGAAACCGCCATGATACTTGTTCGACAGACTCCTTGGAGTCACCATAACAAATCGTGAAAAGCGGCAAAATGGAACACCATAATACATCATCATAGAGAACTGACCTGGATTATAGTCCGATTGAGGAATGATATTCGAAAGATAATTCCATATATCTTCCGATTGTGATCGTCCCAGAGTCTTTTACCCTCACAGGCTATGACTGTTTAGAAGGTAGTATTATTATTATTATTCCCCTACAGGATTATCCCAGTCGGGTCCTGTTCCTGCAGTCCGATATTTATATGGGGCACGCTGGATCATTTACCCAAATAATCACTTTCCATGTCCGTGGAGTGAGTGATAAGTTTGTCTGAGAATTATGTTCTCTGAGCAGACGGAGTGAACCAAGGAAGACGGTCTTCTGCATTCTTCCAGCAAAGATTTTTGCCGTGTTTCGGCAAGCCGATATTATTTTCAGATTAGAAAGCAGTGTGTCTATCATTCCACCAATGACCTCCATAATTATCTTATGTTACCCAATGAGCTTTTTGGTTTCAGCCACATGACATCAGATTCGAAATCGTTCACAGAAGTGTTATGCAATAAAATTCACCAATTTCAATACATCAACTCCGATTTTCATTGTGATAGTCGTAGCTTTTAGATATCCGGTATACCTATGGCTATTTCTTGATAGCTTTTCATGTTTCTCATATTGAATCCAACTTCAAACTTCGAAATACGTTAACAACAAACTCAATTTAGGGGATATCTCTTTGAAACTTATTCCATTAAAGTATTTCTTTTCTTTATTTTTCTCATACCTATGTGAGTGACGGGAAGCCATTGAGAAGAATCGAAAGAATCGAACAGAATGGGAAAAGGCCAATGTCGATATCATTTGGGTCAAGCTATGAAGTAGGTATATCATGTTCAGAGTTCATTCTAATAACTTTTCAGATCCATCGTTCACGAAATCGACCCCAAATAATTGCGTTACCCAGAAACATTTTTATATTTCAGAAATGTTCTTGAAACATGATATGTAATCATGATACGAACAGTGTTCAATTTAATGAAACGAATAATTTCGATAAAGTCGAAATTTAATTCTCTCCACACTATCCCAAAAAGTGGAACAGGTATTATACCAGAAATCCGTCTTCTGTAGCTTCCTCCACTTCAACCTGTACCTATAACAGATAGTGTCAATTTTTTCGTCTCGAAAACATCAATTATTTCTCACTTACTGCCTCAACAGTATTCTATTTCCACTCATAAAAATTTTTCATATTTTCTTCACATAAGTTACATCAGTTCGCTGGGTATATCTTCCAAATATACCTACTGAATGTAAAAAAAAATATTGTGCAATGCTTCTTGCTGAAAAAATAGCAAGCTTTGTCTTGGTCGCCCATGGATCCTTTTCCGATACATTCAATTTCACTCTTCATTCTCTTTACGTCTCTCTATCTGTGGTGATATTCAGAACCGAATCTGCCCTAGCCAATGTAACACAAAAAAAAACAGAAGTCATGTTTGCCGCTAGTCACGTTTTAATAAATGCTGCTTTCCTTTTGACATACGAAGAGGGGAAAAGAGGTAGCTTTTTTCAACTTTGTATATTGAACAACATATTTCTGTAAATAAGTTGACGAGGATGAAAGAGAAAATGAAATGGACATTTCGCATTTGGTAAACATGTTCATATATCGAGAATGTTTTTCAAGGCGGTATTCTTTTAATAAGAATGGTACTAATAATAACGATTATAATAATTATAATTCACCATGAAAAATAGGTTCTTCTTCAAGAAGATTGAAGAACCACTCTTCCATTCCTCAAGTAAGCTAAAATCGGAGACCGAGGAATTTACAATGGTGTAGGGTAGTCGCGTGAGGACTATAGAGGTCTCAGACACCAAATGCAAAATGAGTCCTGTGCCTTCTGGGACTAAAACTCATTTGCTGTCAGCTTGCCCATTCTATGGGGTCTGAGCCTATAAACACACATGCACGAATGTCGGATATCCCATCTCCATTGCTAGGCATGCTTCTTAGATGAGGGATAATGGTAATAATGATAGTCCTCTATCGAATATCTTGAAGAAAGTTAGGTATGGGTTGGTTTTTTTTCTGGGGGGTTCTATTTTCGTTTTTTTTCGTTGAGTATTTTTACCGTTTACCATCAAAAACAATCCAGCCTTCCGCAAATTTGCTATAATACCGGAGTTCTATCAGCAAGCATCGAATTCTACATACCATTTTCATGAAAACAAAGCAACTGTTTTTTTATCTTCGAAAAAGAATATCCGATCCAAATACAGATAATTTCCCAGGCGACTTACACTTTCGATCAAATATACTAATGTACGACAAACCTCTACTCTCTATTATTCTGCCTATATTAACCCTAATTATCAAAGGAACGTAATTGATTTTTCCAATTAGATTAATGGAAAATGTCTATTAGTTTGATCGAGTTCAACACTAACCTTGAACAGTGAAATATCCAATGATAGGGCGGAGTATCATTTTGGTATATGTTTTCTAATTTGTCATTTGATGGCCAGTAGATAACTATCACCACTCCATTTTCTATATTAAATCATTCCATTTGAGGTTGATGTTCTTGAGATGATTTCATGTGTTAATGGAACATGAATGGATACAATTCCACATGCACAACCTAACGAACTTATCCATGCGAAAACACAAATATAGACGAGTAAACTTTGAAAATTTGGTATACAGGGTGTTTCAAAATTCAATACAAACATTTTAAAGACGTATCCTGGTCTACCGTAGTGATGGGTATAGAGGTCGCGGACACTGAATGCAGAGCGTGTCGTGGTGCTTCTGGGACCATAATGCATTTGCCGTCTGTTTTTCCGGCTTATGCGGCCTTAGCCTATATCCACAGGCATTACGCGGCTCTACGAGTGTTGTACTACTATCTACGACACTCGTACGGTATAGACGAGACACCGGTGTTGCCTTATGCTCCAGGAGATATTGACTCCGTTGCAGGGAATGAGACGTGCCGAATTAATTAAACCTACTCACTCCCCACCCTCAGGAAAAGACAAGTTAACAAGCCTGATGTGGGTCGATCATTTCGTCATTGAGTTTTCGGCTCCTGGCGAAACGAACGTCGTCTGAAAAGAGCAAGAAAAATGGACTAAAAATGGAGATTTAGCCTCCGTTGGTTGGCTCCACTCTGATAAATTTGTGGTTCTGGTCTCAGGGGTTCTTGGTTTAATAATGGACTGTTCTCTAATTTGAAAATCATATTCCCAGTAATCGCTCACCCCACGGACATGGGGAGTGATTATGTGGGTAAATGACACCAGCGCGCCCTCCGGATGTATATTGGCTCTGGAGACAGGGCCCGGCTGAAATATACCTATCGAAAAAAAATTTTAATGATAAATGAATGAAAGCTTTTGATTTAATGATGGCAACAAAAATAGGCATATTTGAAGAAAAAAACGAAAATGATGTGGATATGCTGAAATCAAGAAAAATCATTGGGTGGTTTCCAAAGAGGAGAAGGAAAAGATGATATTATATAAAAACATAGAAAGTTTGTGAGTGCCACGACTGAAATCAATTCATATGAATATGCCTGAAAAGGCAGAACTCGCAGAAAGCAAGCAAGTGAAAAAATATTCCACAGGTAGTAGAATATTGAACATTCTCATTATTTTATTTGGCTCTCTAAGATTTCACCTCGCAGTGAAAGGTCGCGTATATAAGAATTGAGAATTGTATCTTAAACAACTATTTTGAAGATTTTTTCAAAAAAAATTAAATTTTTTGATAAGTCATATAATGATCACAAAATTGTGTCCATAGCACTGTGGACCTACCGTAACAACTGTAGACATTTTTTTTTCGATAAACTTGAAATATTCAGAAAAAGTATCGTGGTTTTGGAATGATACATACAAGAGATATAGGAGCCTAGAGATATTGATTAGTGAGTGCAAAACGTCGGTCGAAATTTAAAGTACTGACCCTTATGGACATGACCTTTGAGAACGCCCTGTATACTAAAAGAAACTGACAGAAAAACATAGAATGGAAACAAGAGAACAAAATCTGCAGAAACAAAACTGTCGCCTTGAAGTTGTATTTTCATTCATCCTGCTGAGATATGAACATCAACGGGTTGAGAATTGAGAGTGGCTTTGTATTCATCATCTGTTTAACCGCTGCCTGCGATTCGCTTCGAAGTTATCCAGAAACACCGCGAATATTCCACCCACCCCCTTCGTCTGTCGGATCGATAACGAACGAAAATCCTTCGAGTATATTTTCAGCAAGGCTCAAGACTAGTTTCCAAACATGGTCAGGAATGGAAGACGTTCTTTCATTCACAGCTTCTTCGACATAATGTGGTACATTTGCGCTGCAACGTAATTTTACTACTGATGGTGGAAATTACTACGAAATAATATCCTACTGATGAATCAAATTCGGGATATGGGTAATGTGTGTGTTTTCAACATGTCGCGTGGGCTATACTTCCTGTGTTTGTATTCCAATTCAATGAAATATGAAACTCAGTATACCATTTTATCGACCAATTGCGATATCCAAGATATAGTCCGAGGTTTTTAGTTGGATTTGAAGGCATGGAGAGTTATAATTGTGATGGTAAAACAGGTCTTAAACTGCCGACAGACCACAACACTGAAACTCATAACAATCAAAAACTTTTAATTTTATGTCGCCCGTGTAATTTGTGATCATTAACGAGTTTTTGACTGAAGAAAGTAAAAAATTCAGCAATGTTCAAGGAGAATAATCCTGTAAACTATATAAACCTCCCTCACATTGGTTGACATTTACTCTACAGGAGAGGCGCGCAGTAGTGCGTCTCTCTTATTTATGTGCTTGTTGCTCGCGTAGATTTCTGTCTATACCACAGACGAAAAGTTTTCGATATATGGAGTTTCAGGAGGTTTCAAGCGACTCAGGTTCTCCGGTGTGGCTCTAGAAACATACGCGTCGTTATTTTCAACTATATTCCGTTTCATCTCTTGCAAGCGTGTAATAGTGGCCGCATACAGCTCGTAGTGGCAGTTATCTAGTGTGAGGTGTTTATCTAAAGTCACGCACTGCAGGAGCTTGGTACGCTGGTGTGATGCTGGGTCATAACGAAAGTATTTTAGTGAGTACCAATCTGCTCCTGTTCATAGAAAAGTACATATGCCTTTTCGCTCACAAGAAATTTTGTAGAAATCGAGGAAACGGGAGAATCGTTGTACTCGTGCCATGTGCCTCTATATGGATGCCTACAATACGCAGTGTAGTGTCCGCTATAGGTAGACCCGCTGTGATTCAAAAGTGCGTATAAGTTACAATGACAAGGGACTACATTGTCCCCTATATAGTTGCTCATATCTAATCCCTCTAGAGGAAAATCAATGATTTCATTCAATTATCCTCTAAATCTTTCTGTTTGAGAGAACCTTTTTAAAAGGATTACCAAAATTTCGAGGAATTTATGAATTGAGACTTTGTACATTTCCGTCTTTGTTTGCACTTCGTACATGTTGGTTTTTCATCACCATCCATAGTTTCTTCCCTAGTGGATGAATCTAAACATTGCGAGAGTCTAAGTTGGCCTATTATTTGTAATATTGGAAGAGAAATGTCCCAGAATGTGTCAAATGGACAATTTTCACCAAATGCGACCCAGCCATTCTTGAAACAGGCGCGGTAGCAGCCATCGAAAAGAATGTATGAGAATCGCTCGAGTGAATTACTGCTTAGAGCGTCGCTCATAAATACTAATTAGTGTCAGCTCTGCCTACCCCTCGATAACTTAGCTGTGTGATACAGTAGCCGCATTTCGTTACACCACCGGGAAAAGGAAATACATATCGCTATAAATAAATCATATTGATTTTTCCATTACGATATTTACTATTTCTTGGGACGCTTCGTATTATTAGAATGAGTTTCACCGGGAAACTCGATAAATTTGTTCGATTACTTGGGTCATGCAATATTTTTGTCTGTACCTTACAGTTTAAGAGGACTGGATGTGTTCAGAAACCATCCACTTTGCAAAAGTTATGTCGCCATAAAATCCAACCCTCTTTTACATACGTCGTATATTCCAACATCTTGTTTTTAATTCATTGAAATACACTTCGAGAATTGAGAGATGTGCTACTTTCCTGCAAATTACTTTTCCGTGCTCGTTCTGGCATCATTGAAGAACTAGTGCGTATCAGACCTTGACAAAATTTTTATAAACGAATAATTCATTTTCATCAGAGATTCTTTTATTAATTTTGTTAACCTCATGCCCCAGATACTTGATTAAATTGATGGAAATTGTGTAGTTCTTTTGATATAGCACGTCGATCAATTACTTAGGGTAACAGTAGGTCACTGGTACACAGTGGATCATCCCTACCTCAACACTGTCTGTTCGTCGATGTTCCAGGGTATGTCATACGTTCGTACCTACTTTTATCATTATTATTGCTCAGAGGAGCTATCTTTCATCCGAAGTGCAGGATTTCTGTGTAGAACCTTTCTGCTTCCCGCTGTCATAGATCGATTTCTGGGTTCTTGCCCTCATCAGTATAGGGTATATTGTTTAGTTGGGCTGAGGTTGAGATGGCGCTCGTAGTTTGGTTAATACCGATCTGCAGGTGGTGTCTCAGCTTTTGCCTATACGTGGATTGATAATTGGACCATTTGTTGCAGACATTAGTTATTGTCTGCAGAGACTTACCCTATACTGATGAGGGCAAGAACCCAGAAATCGATTAATTGGTGGTCCAAATGTTTCAATTAACATTTTCTATGCAATTGCGGAGATTCTCTTGTAGGAACTCGGTGAGCATGATGGTATAGCAGGACATCTAGTTTCTGACTTGATAAGCAGCTCATTGTTAAATAATAGATTCCTTTCTGTTATTCTCTATATCAACAAAAAAACAGTTAGTTTTCGTAAAAATATTCCTCAGAATTTCCAAGTTGCCATTTCAACAAATGAATAATCGGAGTCCGACCTCTTGTTGACATTTCATCGATTACCTCTTGAATAACATGTCACTCAACATGAACTCTAACTGAATAATTTATATTTTTTATGGTTTCCTCTATGTATGAAAACATTCATTCTCTTTCCAAGTTCTGAACAAAAAATAAAAAGCACATTTTTTCATCGTATTCACAATCTGCATAATCTCAGCAAACCGAATTGTTTGGTAATTTTTTTGATCAAGGTGGTCTTGAAATAATTACAAAAGTTCTGAAACTTTGTTGCAAATTTTGAAAACATTTATTCTGATGCAGTCACAAATTTGCAACCTTGTACACGATCCGAAACTTCATGCAATTTGCAAAAATCTAATTTGTAAATTGAATAGATTTTTTTGTCCTTTTTATGACTGTTTCCGAGTTGCACCAACAGCCATTTCAGTTTTTCTTCTAAGGGTATCTGAAGCAGGGATTTCTTGGTCAGGAATATTATGATTAGGACATGTTTGTACATGTGAAATTTGGTCTAAGAGCTGAACTTCTCGGACTGCGAGTTGCTTGCTATCAGGTGCTAAGCCTCTCGGGCAATTCAGTGACAAGCCTGTCTAATCACTTGTAAGGATATCTTCTTGGAGCCTGTTCATTAGAATCCAGTGGGTTACGTTTTTTATGCTTATGACTGCTTTTGAAGTTGATCTCTTTGAAGCTTGAGCTGTCGAACCTCACGGGTTAGGATCAGTAGTCGAGTATCTCAGACTTTGAATATGTCCACTCAAGATTTCACACTGTCCGGGAATTCGCTCGTTCGATGCTCATTCGGAACGAATGCTAAAGGGTGTACGCCGATTCAACAAACTTTGGTCAATCCGCTCTGACCTGAAGGCTGACTTATCTGAGATCGAACTGGAGCTGAGCCGTTTCTGTTTCCATGAGGCCGATTTTTTATTTGATTCTGAAAAAAAAAAAGTTATTAATTCATTTCTTCAAACGTTGTGGTCATCGACCTCAAAATAAGGATGCTGGTTGCTACAAGTGTAACTAAGATGATCTCAAGGACGAGGCGCTGAAATATATTTTTTGTATGTATTGGTATCAAACTGTATTCAATCAAATATCGTTGAGTACTAGGATTGATTCATCATCACTAATACTAATGGACGACTCTGTCCAAACTCATCAAAAACTTAATGGTTAATACTATTAACTAATTTATTAACTATTTTATTTTTTCTCAGGTTAGTTATGTTTTTGGCCCCCCACTTTGCCCGATTTGATATTCAGTAAGTATTCATGATTTGCATCCTTCTCTCAGAAGCTTCACATAGAATCACATTTTAGTATGCACGCATTGGGATAGTTCTAGTTAGACCAATTTACAGCTAGTATTTGCCAAACCGTCATGTAGCTAATAGCTCTCTAGTGCATGATATTTTCAGTACATTATTGTATTTGAAGTTTATAGAAAAATCACTTTTATATACTAATAATGTATGGTCGAAAATTGTCAACCTATCCAAAGATAGCTTCTGGTGTCGTAGGCCACTTTCTACGTGTATCGAGATTTTATTACAAGATAATCTGGGCTCTAGAGATTCCCTACTGTTATACCTGTCACGCGATAGGACACTGCCTAATCATAATATGAGTATGCAGTCATTATACTTTCGCAAATATTGTTCCGTCATCAGATAGACCATTCTATTTCATATAATACGTTTCATTGCAGATGGGTTCAACAAACAGCACTGAACTGAACTTTAATGAAACAGACGATCGAGACTTTTTCTACAAAGCCATGCTGATTATGTTAAACTGTAAAATTCCCTGTACCAAACTGAAAAATATTTCCAAGAACATTGCAAAAACGGCAAGAGGTCTGTTGAACAAAAACAATGTAGACTATCTTGTTGTATAATCATCTGAAAATTAGTATTGTGAAAGCCGTCTAAAATGAAAATGGAAAATTAGACCAAAACAATGTTAGCAACACTGAGACAATGGCAAGCTCGCGTATATCCAACGATGGGGTAGTATGCAAATCAATTCATATTCGCTGTCAAAAATTATGTCATTTAAAAGTCAACCGCTACCAGAACCACGCCAGAAAACGGCCAAAGATCTAGTTATAGGATGGCTTCTAACTCGGTTGGTTCATGAAGCATAGCTCGTAACGACCGAAAAATTGGTTATTCAAACGCTTTAGTATATTGGTTGCTTATCACTGTAATGATTATGTTGCTCGGATAAAAGATGAAAAGTGGAACAAGAATTGTTTTTGGCTTGAAAACAATGAAAACATAAATTAGTGTGTGTTGTGGAGACATGGAATATGAGTATGAAGTATTCCAGTTGTTTTCTGTTAAAGGAAATAGTTCTATATTGAGTATATTTGAGGTAGCGGAAATCATTGTCAATTTGAGTTTGGCCCATTATAAGCTCCTGAAAGTTACCTATTGTATTTCTGGAAACCAACGAATTCATAATCCTTTCACGCAAACTGAAGATAAATATCACATTGAAAATTATCAGCTCATTTGAAATCAATATATGAAATTAGTCGACAAGTTTAGTGACTCACGCGATCAACAGTTTTCTTTCTTTTCAGAGTTCTGCCACGCCAGTATCAAGAGTATTTATTGGGAATATAATAGTATATTCACCATGCGAGATATAGTATATCAGCCCAGTACAAGAATTTGAACAAAAAATCGACGGACAAGAAAGTCGAGTATATCATGATATCATGATTAATAATTTTTTGAACTTTTTTATCTTTCATTTTTCGAATTTCAAATTTTTGTCCTCAAACATATTTTGACGTGCTGATTCCGAATCTTTGAACGAAAATGTCGAAAACTCATCGGAAATATTTTTGGCGCCAAAAAAAACATTTGAAAACTGATTCAGAGCTGACCAACTCGAGAACGGTTTTAGATAGACCAATTCTGCGAACGCCAATCGATTCAAAATTGCCAAATTAGTGAATACTGAGAATTTGAACGGAAGAAATTGACGGACAAAAAAGTCGAGTATATCATGATATCATGATAGATATTTTTTTTGAACTTTTTTATCTTTCATTTTTCGAATTTAAAATTTTTGTCCTCAAACGTATTTTGACGTGCTGATTCCGAATCTTTAAACGAAAATGTCGAAAACTCATCGGAAATATTTTTGGCGCCAAAAAAAACATTTGAAAACTGATTCAGAGCTGACCAACTCGAGAACGGTTTTAGATAGACCAATTCTGCGAACGTCAATCGATTCAGAATAGCCGAATTAGTTTATACTGAGAATTTGAACGGAAAAAATCGACGGACAAAAAAGTCGAGTATATCATGATGTCATGATAGATATTTTTTTGAACTTTTTTAACTTTCATTTTTCGAATTTCCAATTTTTGTCCTCAAACGTATTTTGACGTGCTGATTCCGAATCTTTAAACGAAAATGTCGAAAACTCATCGTAAATATTTTTGGCGCCAAAAAAAACATTTGAAAACTGATTCAGAGCTGACCAACTCGAGAACGGTTTTAGATAGACCAATTCTGTGAACATCAATCGATTCAGAATAGCCGAATTAGTTTATACTGAGAATTTGAACGGAAAAAATTGACGGACAAAAAAGTCGAGTATATCATGATGTCATGATAGATATTTTTTTGAACTTTTTTATCTTTCATTTTTCGAATTTCCAATTTTTGTCCTCAAACGTATTTTGACGTGCTGATTCCGAATCTTTAAACGAAAATGTCGAAAACTCATCGTAAATATTTTTGGCGCCAAAAAAAACATTTGAAAACTGATTCAGAGCTGACCAACTCGAGAACGGTTTTAGATAGACCAATTCTGTGAACATCAATCGATTCAGAATAGCCGAATTAGTTTATACTGAGAATTTGAACGGAAAAAATTGACGGACAAAAAAGTCGAGTATATCATGATGTCATGATAGATATTTTTTTGAACTTTTTTATCTTTCATTTTTCGAATTTCCAATTTTTGTCCTCAAACGTATTTTGACGTGCTGATTCCGAATCTTTAAACGAAAATGTCGAAAACTCATCGTAAATATTTTTGGCGCCAAAAAAAACATTTGAAAACTGATTCAGAGCTGACCAACTCGAGAACGGTTTTAGATAGACCAATTCTGTGAACGTCAATCGATTCAGAATAGCCGAATTAGTTTATACTGAGAATTTGAACGGAAAAAATCGACGGACAAAAAAGTCGAGTATATCATGATGTCATGATAGATATTTTTTTGAACTTTTTTATCTTTCATTTTTCGAATTTCCAATTTTTGTCCTCAAACGTATTTTGACGTGCTGATTCCGAATCTTTAAACGAAAATGTCGAAAACTCATCGTAAATATTTTTGGCGCCAAAAAAAACATTTGAAAACTGATTCAGAGCTGACCAACTCGAGAACGGTTTTAGATAGACCAATTCTGTGAACATCAATCGATTCAGAATAGCCGAATTAGTTTATACTGAGAATTTGAACGGAAAAAATTGACGGACAAAAAAGTCGAGTATATCATGATGTCATGATAGATATTTTTTTGAACTTTTTTATCTTTCATTTTTCGAATTTCCAATTTTTGTCCTCAAACGTATTTTGACGTGCTGATTCCGAATCTTTAAACGAAAATGTCGAAAACTCATCGTAAATATTTTTGGCGCCAAAAAAAACATTTGAAAACTGATTCAGAGCTGACCAACTCGAGAACGGTTTTAGATAGACCAATTCTGTGAACGTCAATCGATTCAGAATAGCCGAATTAGTTTATACTGAGAATTTGAACGGAAAAAATCGACGGACAAAAAAGTCGAGTATATCATGATGTCATGATAGATATTTTTTTGAACTTTTTTATCTTTCATTTTTTGAATTTAAAATTTTTGTCCTCAAACGTATTTTGACGTGCTGATTCCGAATCTTTAAACGAAAATGTCGAAAACTCATCGGAAATATTTTTGGCGCCAAAAAAAACATTTGAAAACTGATTCAGAGCTGACCAACTCGAGAACGGTTTTAGATAGACCAATTCTGTGAACGTCAATCGATTCAGAATAGCCGAATTAGTTTATACTGAGAATTTGAACGGAAAAAATCGACGAACAAAAAAGTCGAGTATATCATGATGTCATGATAGATATTTTTTTGAACTTTTTTAACTTTCATTTTTCGAATTTCCAATTTTTGTCCTCAAACGTATTTTGACGTGCTGATTCCGAATCTTTAAACGAAAATGTCGAAAACTCATCGTAAATATTTTTGGCGCCAAAAAAAAACATTTGAAAACTGATTCAGAGCTGACCAACTCGAGAACGGTTTTAGATAGACCAATTCTGTGAACGTCAATCGATTCAGAATAGCCGAATTAGTTTATACTGAGAATTTGAACGGAAAAAATTGACGGACAAAAAAGTCGAGTATATCATGATATTATCACCATAGATATTTTTTTGAACTTTTTATCTTTCATTTTTCGAAATTCAAATTTTCGTCCTCAAACGTATTTTGACGTGCTGATTCCGAATCTTTGAACGAAAATTGCGAAAACTAATCGGAAATATTTTTGGCGCCAAAAAAAAATTTAAAAACTGATTTAGAACTGACCAACTCGAGAACGGTCAGAAATAGACAAATTCTGCGAACGCCAATCGATTCAGAATAGCCGAATTAGTTCATACTGAGAATTTGAACGGAAAAAATCGACGGACAAAAAAGTCGAGTATATCATGATGTCATGATAGATATTTTTTTGAACTTTTTTATCTTTCATTTTTCGAATTTCAAATTTTTGTCCTCAAACGTATTTTGACGTGCTCATTCCGAATCTTTAAACGAAAATGTCGAAAACTCATCGGAAATATTTTTGGCGCCAAAAAAAACATTTGAAAACTGATTCAGAGCTGACCAACTCGAGAACGGTTTTAGATAGACCAATTCTGCGAACGTCAATCGATTCAGAATAGCCGAATTAGTTTATACTGAGAATTTGAACGGAAAAAATCGACGGACAAAAAAGTCGAGTATATCATGATGTCATGATAGATATTTTTTTGAACTTTTTTAACTTTCATTTTTCGAATTTCCAATTATTGTCCTCAAACGTATTTTGACGTGCTAATTCCGAATCTTTGAACGAAAATATTGAAAACTCATACGAAATATTTTTGGCAGGAGAAAAACCTTGTAAAAACTGTTTTAGAGCTGACCAACTCGAGAACGGTTTCAGATAGACCAATTCTGCGAACGCCAATCGATTCAAAATTGCCGAATTAATATATACTGAGAATTTGAACGGAAAAAATCGACGGACAAAAAAGTCGAGTATATCATGATAGATATTTTTTTTAACTTTTTTATCTTTCATTTTTAGAAATTCAAATTTTTGTCCTCAAACGTATTTTGACGTGCTGATTCCGAATCTTTAAACGAAAATGTCGAAAACTCATCGGAAATATTTTTGGCGCCAAAAAAAAATTTGAAAACTGATTCAGAACTGACCAACTCGGGAACGGTTTTAGATAGACCAATTCTGCGAACGCCAATTGATTCAGAATAGCCGAATTAGTATATATTGAGAATTTGAACGGAAAAAATCGACGGACAAAAAAGTCGAGTATATCATGATATCATGATAGATATTTTTTTGAACATTTTTATCTTTCATTTTTCGAATTTCAAATTTTTGTTCTCAAACGTATTTTGACGTGCTGATTCCGAATCTTTGAACGAAATTGTCGAAAACTCATCGGAAATATTTTTGGCGCCAAAAAAAACATTTGAAAACTGATTCAGAGCTGACCAACTCGAGAACGATTTTAGATAGACCAATTCTGCGAACGCCAATTAATTCAGAATAGCCGAATTAGTATATACTGAGAATTTGAACGGAAAAAATCGACTGACAAAAAAGTCGAGTATGTCATGATATGATAGATATTTTTTTGAACTTTTTTATCTTTCATTTTTCGAATTTCAAATTTTGGTTCTCAAACTTATTTTGACGTGCTGATTCCGAAATGTCGAAAACTCATCCGAAATATTTTTGGCAGGAGAAAAACCATGTAAAAACTGTTTTAGAGCTGACCAACTCGAGAACGGTTTCGGATAGACCAATTCTGCGAACGCCAATCGATTCAGAATTGCCGAATTAGTATATACTGAGAATTTGAACGGAAAAAATCAACGGACAAGAAAGTCGAGTATATCATAATAGATAATTTTTTAAACTTTTTCATTCAGAGCTGACCAACTCGAGAACGGCAATCGATTCAAAATGCCGGAATTAATATATACTGAGATTTCTTAGTATAATCACTCAAATAACAACATTTTAAATTCCCTTTGGGAGTGTGCAAAGTAGTTTAAACGTGAATTTTTGTTTCGTATTCAGTTTTACACAAGACCTCAAATTACGAAATAATATAGCCAGAAATATTAACGGTGTGTTTACAGTTTTTCTCAACATCTATGATACTAGCGTTATACCTTGGTGGAGATCTGAAATTATTTACGTGATCCAATTATAAGATACGTGATCCGAACTCGCAAATGAAAAATATTGATCTTTTGAACAATTTCGAACTTTCAGAGTCTAAGTCATTACCTGTTCACATGTGCATCAAACAACCTAAACGATATAGGATAGTAAGTGAAACTACATTGAGAATGATTTTTCTAGAAATTGATGCTCGAAGTCAGTTTTCAAGTTCTTGAAAGATGTTATGCGTAATTAACACATTCAACACAAACTATAATTTGGATATATGACAGTTCATAACTAGAATATGTAATAGTTTCAAAACAATTTCCATCAGTTTATGTTAATTTATGTTAACTATGTAGTTGTGTTTTTGCAGAATTCATCAAAACATTGAGAATTAATTTATATGCAATCCTTAACTATTTTCACGTACCCATCCAAACTTGAATCACAAACAATGATCCAGCAGTCAAATTTTTCAGGTCGTTGATTAGAATCACAATTCTTGAAGCTTTTCAAACATTCAGGGGTTTATTTTATTCGCGTTCTTTTTTTCAACTTGTGGATGAAAGTTAGAGGTTTTATTTGTTTAGCAAAATGTTTCATGAATTTACGGTAGTAAGCAATGAGTCACAAGGATGATTCGATTTCTTTGATTGAGTTTGATAAGGATTCTGACTTATCCAGTTGAATATTGAGGCTTCTTGTAGTCATCCAGTAACTGAATAAAAGTTGTTCATATTTTCATGCAAGGAGGTACAGAAAATTATAATATCAACCATATTTCATGTTGTACGTTGTCCATAGAGCCTTGAAACGTCGCTGGAGCATTCAGCAAACCAAAAAGCATTCTGGTAAATTCCTATTGTCCATAAACTCGACTTCAAAGGCGGGAGTTTAGGACATGCGGTGACGCAAAAGACATGAACTAAAGGGTCAACTCCCCTATTGAAAAAATAACCGTTTACATATGTGTTTCACACTTGTTGGTATCTTCTATAGTATTTTTCCTCACTGATCAATTTCCAAGAAATGATGATATTTTACCTATACTATACGTCGAAATATTAAATAGTTGGATAAATCTCTCAAATAAATATTCCCGATGTGCTGAAATGAGAACACAAAATGGAGGAAGCAACCAGAACATTCTTGAAAAGTTCTCTGAATTGGTTGAAAAAGTACTTCGTAACTCTTTTAAAATTTTGATTTCCATCACTATTGCTTCCAAATATGAAACCAGTTCCTCTCGATAACGGGAACATTACAGGATAGTACTCCTGGTGTGAGCTTTCTTTTTAACTCACAGTCATGTTTTAACGTCTCGTTTGGTCAGATTGAACAGAAAAATTGAGCAGAAGTAACACAATTGCGAACATAATGTTTGCAAACAAATTGTGGCTCTGCCTATATGAATGATGATTGAAATGAACCTGTTACAGGTATTCTCAGTTTGAAAAAATGCAAATCTGGTACTCATACCAAGCACGCTGCATGTTTTGTTTGCTAAATCGTGATGTTTCTTTTAGCTTAATTCGCGACTTTGAAAAATTGTACATCATAAAACGACAGCTTCCAAGCATATTCATTCCCATAAAAGTAAAGTTGATGATTTCGCAGCATGCACAAGAAAACTTGTTTATAATGTACTTCCTATAACTTGATTCCTAACTTTCAAAAGTCAGTTTAGTTTGAAGGTTAGAAAAAATATCTTCCATGATGCATAAACACGTATCTGGTGACATGCTACTCAATCAACAACTATAGTTGTATATTTCACCTGAATGAACATCATTAGTCGTTTAGTTCAATGATAGTTCATAATTGAAGGCTAACTATGAAGCGTACAATTCATCTGAGCACGCTATGATTTATTGTTAATTTATGTGTTAAAATGTATTTTTACCCTTTTTTATGGCAACTGATTTTTTTTCAAAATTACAAATCCATACATAGCTATACTGCTTTGAGCGAACATAATATTAACAGTGTTCTGCTCGCAAATGTATAAAACAGGAAACCTGATTGATACATTACGTTCAAATATCATTTCTATTTTCTTAGATATTATCACAACTGAAATTATTAAAAGGGAAGACATACTGAAGCTGTGAGACGCTATATAAACTGACAAATCAATCGATATGCTAGTAATGCTTCCTTCCTTCCAAAAATATCAACAGAAGTCGATGAAATTTTGGTGCGGTATTTCATTATTTTATTTTTGACTGGTGAGATTTCTGGCTTCTGCAAACATTTTAAGAAAATTGCTACTATTCAATGAATCACAATTAACTGGGTAGGTGAAAAACTTTCAGTATAACTCCACCTACCCTGTTATATCTTATATCTCACTTCCACTTTGTATAACGAATCGCCTTCGTTGGATGAATCACAATTAATGGTTCAGGAAAGTTTTCTTAGACCGTTTAAAACACCAGCTTGCGATGGCCGGTTCTATCCCAGATCCCAGAGTGGGAGAGAATTTTTCTCAGTTCTCATAACAGAATCGATGACATGACTGATTGAAATATTTTTTTTTTTTAAATGGTGCAAAGCAAAAATCTGTTCTAGAGACATGTTGTAAGCATATCCAATAAGCAATCCTTGGTAGCAAAGACACCAGGAAGTGAACAGAGTTCGAGAATTTTTGCCGGAGAGTATCAAATAAATGAAATAGTAAAATCGATAATGTCGAAGTACACTTCTCTCCAAATACTTCCACCACGTGGAACATATGAGACAAACATCTGACAGAAAACAACTACTTCCCTGGCTAATATTACGACGGACATTGAATCACATCTGACAGATATTTGTGCAGCGTTCTTCCAAGAAGACCCAGTTGCAATTGCTTATTGTAATTATACAGCAGATTATTCTTCATTTGGCTGGAAAAGAGTCGTCCTGCCCCAACTCAATGAACAATACATCATTTTACTTTTCGTGGAAGCCACGAAAAAAAAAGTTCTCAGACTGAAACACTGTCGGTCGTATTACCAAATAACACATGGATCAACAAACAAGTATAGGCATTTATATCCAACCATCTATCTCCATTCGACATTAACCCGGCACTCAATTTATAAGAGTTTATGTTTTCAGCTCCCAATCGATCAACGATGAAAGAGTTCATATAATCGTTCATTATTTCGATTGATAACGTTTTGATAGATGAGTGTTCTGACGATTCATTAAAATTAGAGACCGAATGGATATACTTAGATCGGTTGCATTGCAAGTGAACAATAATGGACAGATTCAACCAAACTCAGAAAGCTGAACCCAAAGCTCAGAGCTCTTTTGGGAGATCGTCAAATAATGATAGTCGTTGCCGACCGATGTTTCACCTTTACTAAACCCATATCCACCTACAATACATGTAGGCTATCAATATGGCAATTACCCTTCTGATAACAACTACTCTCCTGGCTGATATCGCGATGGGTATTGAATTATATCAAACATATACCTGTGCAATTTTCCTCATTGTAGAATAGCGGAATTCTGTTTCGATTTCGACAGTGGGACCACTTTCAGACTAGTTCCGAAGTTTTGCCTTCCATCAGTACAGGGTAGGTCACTACAGATGCCTTCGAGGAAATCTGTTCCCCGTTCGAATCATCACATTACTGTTTCTATTTGGTTAATCTGTCTCGCGCTGATGAAACGGGGGAGAGCAGAGCAAAAAGCACTCCAATTTTTCGCGTAGAGAGATTCAGACATGAACTTTTTTTAAAACGTAGAGGGAATTTTATCACAATCCCAAAAAAATGTAACTATCGCCTACAGATGACATATAATAAGGAATAATGTGTCAGTAATCAAAACCTGCATTTGAGTTAATACAGTAAATGATCTATTCATAATTTCTAATATCTATTACAATGTGTACTTCAAGATACTAATGCTGTGTTTTTTTTCTTCGATTTAGAACACATGGTTGTCGTTGCCCCCCCTGGGAAACATTTGTATGGGCGCCCATGGTACAAGGTAAGAAAATCAATTGCTCTATATTTAGAAATAATTTGTTGCTACATTCATGGAATCCATTCATCATCCATTGTCCATCGATCCGACCCATCAATCACTTTACCTCAGTGTGCATTAGTTGTAGCGCTAGTGCATTGCGTTATCATGGAGTGTTGTTTAACAACGGCAAATTGTGACAACAACCAAGGTCTGATAAAAATGAACCATTTTATGTTATTAATAATTTCCAGGAATTCAATGAAACTGTCATGTGCGCATAGTTAGCAACGAATTCCTGGTTTGAGGGAGGCTAGTGTGTACTTTCTATAGGGGTAGGAGGAAAAATGTATTTTCAGCGGTTTCAGAGATATTGGGAAAGAACTAGTTTTTTGGTAAATTTCAACATCCTCTATCTCATAAAAAAATCGGTTGCGGACTTATGTTCATATGAACATTTTTTCTTAAAATCATTAAAGGATTATCACCCTTTACAATCAGCATTCAATTATGAACACCCTGTATATTCGGGCTAACTGACCAGCTCTGTTCTAATAAATGAGTGACTAAACCACATAACTTTCAATGATATGCATTATAGAATAAGTTGTACACCAATTTTCCGCTTTATCAAATCCATTTTGTTACTCCGGTAAATGCTACATCTTTGAAGTCGCTCCTGAGTCACCTGTTCTACGATTCGCTTGACTGACCAGAGTATGTTTGTGTACGCATCTATTTCAACTGATTGACGAAAAAACTAGATTCGACAGATTCAGAAAAAAAATTGGCACTGGCTCTCCGTTTATAACGCATATAGTCGTCTCGCAGCAAAAGTCTATACACTCTTTTGGTATTCTTCATTCATCCATTCATTCATTCATGGTATTAGATACTTGTCACGAGCGAATGCTGTAATGCAGGGAAAACTACAAACCGAACACAAAAGAAAAAACCACAAGAGTAACTGACAAATACGTATTATCACTGCATTGCGACAAAAGCACGGTTCAAGTTATTCAGATCCTTTTACAGCAGGGTGTTTCCTTCAGTTCTGGAAGGAATTGAATGGAGTGGAGTAGAATGAAAATATACAGGGACATTCCTCTGATTCTGAATATTCGAATATCATGGATTAGAATTTGTTTTGCCATAATAATTTTATAGATCGAACAATTTTGGTAATTTGAGTTACCGAGTATTCGTTCAAAACAGGGTTTCTCAAAGTGTGGTACGCAAACCCCTAGGGGTTCGCCATTCGACGGAAGGGGGTTCGCAACAAGATTCACTTAATGGTGGCTTGAAGACTGGCAGGCACGTCCGGCATGCATACAAAAGTTTTCTATATGGTGCAAATTTTTGAAACTGTATATAGTCTGAACCACATTTTGATAGGCAACCCATACAATATTTGATAATTAGCAAAATACATTACATTCAATAGTAACATACGCTTAGCTATTAGAATATTTCATAACAATATGTTCGGTTGTTTCGCCATCATGGAGTTACAGCTAATTAATCAAGTCATCTAGTTCCATATCCATTTTATTTGTCAACAGCATCCTCCCTCCCCTAAGCTTGATATTATTTCTCCTATATGCAACCTAAACATGAGTCCTTCTATGTATTGTCTGCCTTCCATGACCCAAATTCTGGAAGTGGAGCTGTACATATTCGATTTAGCGAATGCATGCTTTAGTGAAATAGATACAGAAGTAAACAATATAATCTCATTCGCCTACACATTCCACTGAGAGGCAATAAGATGGAATTCTTGAATTGCATGAAGGATTTAAATCTATTCAAAATTTTGGTAGCATGATTTGTTTGATATAGAATCGATTCAACTTAAAAATGAAAATAGAAAATTACAAGACCATAACCAGTTCCCAAAAAAGGGAAGAAGGGAAGAAGCAACTACAGACCCATCGCCCTCTTATCTCGAAGGTCATGGAAAACCTTATTAACATCGAGATCATAAAATATCCAGAACTCTCAGAAATTGTGAGTGATTGACAATATGGTTTCCAACATCGGAAATCAACAGGGGTGAAATTACGATCACTCGATTCGTATCGAGTTTAACATTTCTTCAGACTTATTCGCATATACAATAATGTCAAACGAAATGTTGCTCCTTCTTTTCACTCCTTAGTGAATGAGGTCATGATATAACATCCAGTATGACGTGACGTTAGATAATAATATGAATAATTTTTCTCTATGCAACAGGCCCTAGTTCTGTCAGAGTTTCAATTGATACCTGTTACGCAGAAGTTCGTGACTGTGGACGTTTCAAATAAACTATGACATCGATACTCACTTTGGAGCTATTATAAGATTTTTTCCATACCTAATTTCCAGAAAAAGACGGTTTCTATTTCGTTTTCATTTCTTTATTCAAATGAAAAATAGTCACGGAATATATACCTTTATAAATAGATAAAATGTATCCCTGATGTTACTGCCTCATGATAGGAAAATACATCAAATTTTCCAAAGTATGCTTCGCAATCATATCACGAATGCGCTTTCCATAAGACAGAGAAAACCAAGAAACCAAAAGTTTATGCACGAGAGTATCACCCGATACTTATCCTGTTTTGAACTAACCAATCCTACAGTCATATATTTCTTATCCTCCAATACATGGAAATATTTTGTACGCGAAGATCCTCAAATTCTGTACAGTTGAAATCTTTTCGATAAAGTTTCTTCAACTTCCGTGTTGCAAAACAAGTCTAGTCCAATGCATTAGAAGGTTCCTGAACTTTCCAATTCTTGCTTCTCTTTGTCTCCTCAGAATTTAGATGTTTTCTGGATTTTATTGAGCGTATTTCGGAAAGGTCAGAGGGTGGAAATTATTGAAACGATTTTCAATGTGTGCTTTGAGTGAAAACATATTATACAGGGTACTGAAGTTGAATAAATCATTGAACGTTTTTGAAGAACGAAAATGGGTATGGTTCGGAAAATATGGTAGTGGGTCCAAATAAATGTCAAATGAGTTATGTACTTTTATAGGCAGGAATCAGAAGGTCTGAAAAAGACCTTGGGTGTGAACTCGCCTTTATCTAATAACGAAATTATGTACCATGATGATGACTGAATGGTGGTTTTTGGATAGACAGAACCATGAGTATGTAGGACTCTCAATCGCTAGCGCTATTGATATTATCAGGACTGTTATCAGCATGAAAGCAGATGAAAAATGTTTTTTTTTCAGTAAAATCGCGTTTTTTCAGGAAAGATTTCACATTCATTTGAGTGTCTGTTCAGATGTCATAAAGCGACATCTTTTTTTGTGAAAAATTGCGTGTTTTTTAGAAAGAAGCCTATATAGATGAACTCAATAAGTAAAACCTGAGCTACATACAAATTGCTAAAGCCATTTCCGAGATCGAGAATTGCTCATTTTAAGATATAAGATATGTTCCTCCCATGAACAATTGTAATTATAGAACTTTCGTAACATCATTATTCGACCAGAATTCATCGACCCCCTTCTATTCTATACGGTTAACCTAATTCACACCGAGAGTCGAGTTTTCCGAAACATGAAGACGAAGGGGAAATGGCATAATCCGTTTGGAATAACTGAAGTCTCATTCAGCAGCCGTGATACAACCCTCCAATTCCTCCATACAATACAATTAAGCATTTAAATACCGAAGGGTCCTTTCAGATAAAACCGTCCAATCCGATTCTTCTTTCTAATTTGAACAGCAAAGGAAATATCATTCACAATAAAAGGCTTGATAACATCTTTGGCAATTGAAGGGTACGATGTTTCTATAATTGAGAGATATTTTTTTCAAATGAAATCAATATACGGTGTTTTTTCCATACACTCTTCATGAACATCGTATGAGCAAATTTACCTGTGGTGAATAAGCACCAACTGCCACCAAAACCCATACATGACACCGCTTTCAGAAATTACAGAGTCAGACCAGTAAACGGTAATCTTTTACCGCCATTGACCAAATCCCACTAGACGGAAAATGAAGGATGACACCTTGATATAGAGTTTTTTTGTGAGATTCGATTTGAAAGGAGTTATTTTTCACCATCATTCAATCTAATGGACAATTTTACCTTCAAATATTCAGTGCCATCAGAGGGCGATATACCATTGACATTTCGAAATGTGATTTCTTATCTCTCTATTCAGTGGATTCGAGCAATTTTATCAAGATATTAATATAGGAATTGGAATATGAAATCACATGGAAATGAAGTTGAGGATTTCCATTTCTGGAAATATTAAGTTTTTTAAGTTCGTTCCATCTATCCTTAGTATATCAGTTATGAAATTCATAGATAAGATAAGCTTTTTCTCAGCCTGAATTGGTATAGTTTCTGAGGAGCTTGTAATATACCCAACGGTGACTTAATTTATTTATTCTAAATTTGTGTAATGCTTTATCTCAAACTTCTGGAATAATTTAATGTTTCCAGTTATCCAAGTGGCATGTGTATATTTGGACGTTTTTTGTAAGGTTCGCACTGGAGCATGCAAGTCAAATAAAAATAAAATATTATAATTTAAAAGTTGAACTTTCTCTTCAATATTGGGTAAGTCATTAATTAGCTGCCAAGACATTGATTCCAGATCATGTTGAAAAACTTGGATATTTAGTCCATGAAAAGGCCTGTATTTGATTTGTTCCGTTTGTTCGTACCAACATTCATGCTGATTCTACAGAAAGTAGTCAAGTGATCCGAAATTCCACCATCAATATCTCCAGTATCGCCTACATTGAATCCATTGTTAATGAAAGTTAAGTCAATCAAAGTACTGGAATATGAGATTATTATTCTCGTGGGTTCTTTGACAACCTGTTTCAAACTGAATGTTTCAGAAATTGAAAGTAACGATATAGTTTGTCAGAGTTGAAGTTGATCTTCTTCAAATTGAAGTCACCTATCATTATTATATCATCGAATCCTACAGATATATTAGCTAGTGTATCAAGTTCATCATGTATTTACATCAGTATTAGGGGGTCTATATACTATGCCACATAGAGGTGTTTTGTTGTTTATTATCAATTTACTCAACAGTATCGGAAACTTTTCATCTGGGGTATAGAAGGAAATCTACGCGAGCAACAAGGAACGCAATGATATGGTAATACCACATAAATAAGAGAGACGCACTACTGCGCGCCTCTCCTGTTGCCTCGCCCGACGAATTAACAGCTCAGTTGATATCCCTTCCTCGAGCGACATTATAGCAAGCTATTCTTTACGCTCTTATACAACCACCATACTCCAGATGAAAACTTTCCGATACTGTATATATTTGGGCAGGACAAAAGAGTTTTGGCACTAACATGTAGATCAAGAATTGGCTTTTTGTCCAGTAACAATTTATTTCAGTTCAAAGATATCAAGGCATTATCATACTAATAACACGGAAACTGAATAATCTCATTGAACGGGAACTCAGAGCACCTTCTCCGTTATCGAATTTCCATTAATATTTGAAATGCATGCCTTCATTCAGAATTCCCGACTGATTCGTTTCCGGAGAAGAAAGAAGGGATACAACCATTCTCCGTTTACTCACGGTCTTCTCTATCGATTGATACGGAGAATTGCTTCTTGCCGAATATTGTATAACCACTCCCAGGAATCATCCTGTTCCATTCCATGTTCAGTATATCGCTAATTAGATTTTCCACGGAATGCTGAAAATGTTCCAGTTATCGAACTGTTGTGAGTTGATGTTCCGTATACTTTTTTTTAATGCTGGTTTACAAAGAAATTGTCAACGAAGACGATCCATCAAAATCCCACGTGAAAAACACAAACATGAAGTTAAAGCCTACATTTACGTCAACGTTAAATTCGTTGATTGAAGGTGATCGATAAGTAACGGAAAATCATAATGATTTTCCAAACATAGAATAAAATTGGAACCAATCTGCCAAAATTGACTCGTTATTTGATACTGAAGAATAATAAAAATTATTTATTGCCAATTCTTTCCACGAGCCATTTGTTTATCCATTTATTTTGGTTTGTTCTCTTTTCTTATAAATAATGAAAAATGGATGAATATATCCAACATTTTGAAATCAATCCGGTTGAAACTTTCACAATCGAAAAGGCACGAGAATGTAAAGATGGTGGACATAGCTTCAAAATACTGCGCAACAATATATGAAGCATCGATAAAAACATTGATGAATTGAATATTTTCCTCCATGATGTTTACATTGACTTTTAATGTTTAGTATTATCAGAAACTAGAAGAATACATGATACAAATCTATACAATATTTCTCAATTTACAATCGAGGTGATTTCAATCAATGTACTGGGACCTTTCCTATCGTTTCTTAGAATCGAATTTCAGATTTGGTTTAGTTTCAAGGTTTTCTCCTCTACAGTTCACGCAAACCGAGTTGAAACACTGCCAGCGGACAGTCACGCTGTGGCCTGGAGCATCAAACCAGTGCCTCCCAAACAAAAGTAACTAAAAGCGCAAAATTTTGAAAATTTTTGATAGCTTCAAAAACAAAAATTTACATGTAAAACCCATTTTCTAAATTGCTCCAATTTCGGAAACAACATGTAAAATATTGATTTCAAGGAAGGGAATAAGTCTCGCACAAGTGGCATAACTCTATAATTACTACTACCTTCAATATTGGGTAGTTGATCATTACAGAATATGGTATTGATCCCCTATTATTCAATTTCGGTGCACTGGATTTCACAAACAATGTAATTATGTCAATTCAAATTATGATCAATGGATCGTTCGAGAATTATTAAGATTTATTTCAAATGACAAGATTCACTTTACAGTCACGATCTACATGAAAAAAGAGACGGGCGTTAATAACATAAAGAAAAAATTGCAAGATTGCTCAGTTTCGCACCAAATAAAATTTCCTTGTGAATTAATTAATAATGAGCATTCTTTTGGGAAAAACATTCATATATACCAGGTGTCCATGTATTATTCAGACAAGTCATAGTTTCGAGAGTTTCAAGAGTATGAAATTTAAACTTGGCAAGGTTATTGGATTCAAGAATTGAAAAATATTCCATACTCCTCTGTCACTTCCAGTTTCACCAAAAACGACACACCAACTTGGGAATTTCAAATGGAACACCCTATATATTTTTACTTTTTTGGATTCTAGAAACCATTCGGAGTACGATCACATAGTAAAACAATATCGATGTAACAAAATTCCAAAACAAATTGCTCCAGTTGACTTGTTAAGCAGTGATACTGTATCAAAAATATATAAGCATTGACACCTTCACCATATTTCAGAATGTATCTTCGCAATTGACGATATGGCGAAGGCGATATATTTTCTCTGAAAAGAAACCCGCTCACATCTTACGTAACTGATGAATTTTTATTGTCGTTTCTATCACTACACGGCCAAATTAGTATACATCAAAACTATTTCGCTTCACAATTCGAAACAGAAGAATAGTTTCGAACAATACAAGTTTTTTATCGAATCAAACTAAAAAAGTGTTCCCATTTTATCTGCAAATACTTGAAATTTCAATAGAGCACGGATGTATTTTTCAAATCGGTTAATGCATTTCCAATGTTGTTCGATTCTCGTTTCATATGAAATTTCTGCTAATCCCCCAAAAAACTTTCGCCCGGAGTTCATGCTGAATTTTATTGAAAATTTACTTTTCGAATATGAAGTAAATTTTTCAGACTTTCCAGGTATTGCTGTACACATTTCTTTACAGGAAATGTATCAGAAACTATAATTGACTTTTGTTTGAAGGTTATAGACGATGTAATAACTTGATCACTTGTACTTGTACTTGTACGATGGTTGAAAGATTTCTACTTCTTTAATTTTTTTCACTACGTTTCAATTGTTTGAATCTGCAATCGTCTTCAGGTGAATACTGACAAATTAAGAATCTACACAATGTTTTATAGGTCTGCCGGTATGGTGTACTTACGCGCGATCTTGTGGCGCGACCAAGACGATCGAAGACGACCACAAAACCCCTTTTTTGTCCTACCCTACATCAGGGGTATCTCCGAGAAGATCAGAAGAATCTAAAACAAGTACAACATAAAGAGTTGCTTTCAATCCGGCAGTACCTTACAAAGCTTCCTCACCAAGACGAAATCAGAGAAAAACAGAATCCAACAAAAACTGTATTCACGAGGTCCCATGTGAATGTGGAGATTTCTATATCGGACAAACCAAGCGGCCATTATCTGTAAGAATAGCTGAACACAAAAAGTGGAATCAACGGGGGGAAGCATCTAAATTGGGAATTGCCGACCACGCATGGACAGAGCACCACCGAATTTTTTGCAACGAGACTAGTGTTCTTCATAGAGAAGAATATTGGTTCAAGCGCAAATTCAAACCGCCTATATCGAAGCCAATAGTGCCTTCAGTGAACCGAGCGTGGAAATTAAAAAGTTTATGGAGACCGTTAATGGACCCTTTTAATTTGCCAAATGTCGCATAATTCATGAAATCACTGCGTTCATGGGGATGGAAATCTTTGGAGCATAGGTACACATGTTTATTCCGTAGAAACAAACGAGCGTATCGAATTCCATGACATCACAAGATGTGTTATGCCGCATATATTACCCCAATTATTCATGGAATTCTCCAACAATTCCGCATGCCCAAAATATCTGTTTCAGAGTGGATTAATTGATATTATAAATGTTGTAGAGATCTCAGTGATTATTACATGAACATGTGTAGGAGTGCTTGGAAATTGATTTACCAAACGATCATCAAAGTAGTCGATCAATAAATGCCCTCCGCTTAGCGTCGGGCACTAAACTACATCCTGCGTGAGGAGAAGTGGCACTTTCCTCCCTAGTAATACAAATAGCTATTATCCTTTCTGGACGTTTTAATATTGTTGTTTTTGTGAAGAGACCGCCATAGCGATAGATTCTTCATATTTGCTATTTTCCTCACATTTTACATTTGCTTTTGAGAAAATTTATAGAATAATATCCACAGGAAAAAAATTTGTTATAATAAAATGCACATCCAGAAGAAAATTGAACAATGAGAGTGTTGGTAGATTTGTACCCTTTTGCTTTTTGAATATCAAGATTACAAACATAATATCCATTATGTTAATCCACAATGTGAACTGAAAGCTGATTCTATTGCGTTTTCCATCAAACACATCGTATCTATATCAAACATAAATAATATAATATTTAGCGGCATATTGAATGCGAAAGTTGGATTACTGCTGAAATTGTTTGGCGAATGTTGGATACAATTGAGTTTAAATTCAACTGGAACTCATGTCATCGATGAACCAGATTATTACTGAAAATTATGAAGCCACGTGTTGTTGTGACGACATGTGTCTCATTCAAACAGTCGTTCATAATTCTGCAAATATAACCTGGAATGTGAAATGAATCAGAATTCATATGTTTTATGTAAATGTATTCCACAAATTTCATTTCACTTTGTTCTTGCTTTTCTTGTGCATTCTGAATATTATTTTGATTGTCTGTTCAGACAATAATTTTCAGGGCTTTGACATTGATGAAAATAAGTAGCCCTAGAAAAATAACGTTCGACTAGTCTTCAAATTGATAAGTTGTTTGAGAAGGAGATTTGGGGTCTTCTGCCTCACCCTTCATTATTTTTACATCACCCATGACCTTCACGGGTAGTAGTTATGACTATGGACGAAATCATCAGAATGCATTAACTGATTCAGAGCTGACCAACTCGAGAACGGTTAAAGATAGACGAATTTTGCGAACGCCAATCGATTCAGAATGTCGAATTAGTATGGATTGTGAATTTCGAGACAATCGAAAAATATTAAAAATTACTCGAAAAATACTAAGTCATCACATCGACTTGAAATTTTCACTATATGCGTAAAATTTCATGCTCATTCCGAAAATGTATGATTTTTATATGCTCAGATATAAGATTTAGCCGGAAAAGCGTGTTTAAGGTAGAAAATCCAAATTTCTGAGATTTTTCATTTTCAATTTTTCGAATTTGAAATGTTTGTCGTCGAACGTATTTTGACGTGCTGATTCCGAATCTTTGAACGAAAATGTGGAAAACTCATCAGAAATATTTTTGGCAGGAGAAAAACCATGTAAAAACTGTTTTAGAGCTGACCAACTCAAGAACGGTCAGAGATAGACAAATTCTGCGAACGCCAATCGATTCAGAATGTCAAATTAGTATGGATTGTGAATTTCGAGTCAATCAAAAAAAAATTCAAAATTACTCGAAAAAGTTGCAAGGGGTTCACCCCTAAATATCATGAAAAATACTAAGTCATCACATCGACTTGAAATTTGCACTATATGCGTAAAATTTCATGCTCATTCCGAAAATGTATGATTTTTATATGCTCAGATATAAGATTTAGCCGGAAAAGCGTGCTTAAGGTAGAAAATCCAAATTTCTGAGATTTTTCATTTTCAATTTTTCGAATTTGAAATGTTTGTCGTCGAACGTATTTTGACGTGCTGATTCCGATTCTTTGAACGAAAATGTGGAAAACTCATCAGAAATATTTTTGGCAGGAGAAAAACCATGTAAAAACTGTTTTAGAGCTGACCAACTCGAGAACGGTCAGAGATAGACAAACTCTGCGAACTCCAATTGATTCAGAATGGCCGAATTAGTATATACTGAGAGTTTGAACGAGAAAAATACACGGACAAAAAAGTCGAGTATATCATGATAGATCATTTTTTGAAAATAACTGATTCAGAGCTGACCAACTCGAGAACGGTTAAAGATAGACGAATTCTGCGAACGCCAATCGATTCAGAATGTCGAATTAGTATGAATTGTGAATTTCGAGTCAATCAAAAAAAATTCAAAATTACTCGAAAAAGTTGCAAGGGGTTCACCCCTAAATATCATGAAAAATACTAAGTCATCACATCGACTTGAAATTTGCACTATATGCGTATAATTTCATGCTCATTCCGAAAATGTATGATTTTTATATGCTCAGATATAAGATTTAGCCGGAAAAGCGTGTTTAAGGTAGAAAATCCAAATTTCTGAGATTTTTCATTTTCAATTTTTCGAATTTGAAATGTTTGTCGTCGAACGTATTTTGACGTGCTGATTCCGAATCTTTGAACGAAAATGTGGAAAACTCATCAGAAATATTTTTGGCAGTAGAAAAACCATGTAAAAACTGTTTTAGAGCTGACCAACTCAAGAACGGTCAGAGATAGACAAATTTTGCGAACGCCAATCGATTCAGAATGTCGAATTAGTATGGATTGTGAATTTCGAGTCAATCAAAAAAAAATTCAAAATTACTCGAAAAAGTTGCAAGGGGTTCACCCCTAAATATCATGAAAAATACTAAGTCATCACATCGACTTGAAATTTGCACTATATGCGTAAAATTTCATGCTCATTCCGAAAATGTATGATTTTTATATGCTCAGATATAAGATTTAGCCGGAAAAGCGTGTTTAAGGTAGAAAATCCAAATTTCTGAGATTTTTCATTTTCAATTTTTCGAATTTGAAATGTTTGTCGTCGAACGTATTTTGACGTGCTGATTCCGAATCTTTGAACGAAAATGTGGAAAACTCATCAGAAATATTTTTGGCAGTAGAAAAACCATGTAAAAACTGTTTTAGAGCTGACCAACTCAAGAACGGTCAGAGATAGACAAATTTTGCGAACGCCAATCGATTCAGAATGTCGAATTAGTATGGATTGTGAATTTCGAGTCAATCAAAAAAAAATTCAAAATTACTCGAAAAAGTTGCAAGGGGTTCACCCCTAAATATCATGAAAAATACTAAGTCATCACATCGACTTGAAATTTGCACTATATGCGTAAAATTTCATGCTCATTCCGAAAATATATGATTTTTATATGCTCAGATATAAGATTTAGCCGGAAAAGCGTGCTTAAGGTAGAAAATCCAAATTTCTGAGATTTTTCATTTTCAATTTTTCGAATTTGAAATGTTTGTCGTCGAACGTATTTTGACGTGCTGATTCCGATTCTTTGAACGAAAATGTGGAAAACTCATCAGAAATATTTTTGGCAGGAGAAAAACCATGTAAAAACTGTTTTAGAGCTGACCAACTCGAGAACGGTCAGAGATAGACAAATTCTGCGAACTCCAATCGATTCAGAATGGCCGAATTAGTATATACTGAGAGTTTGAACGAGAAAAATACACGGACAAAAAAGTCGAGTATATCATGATAGATCATTTTTTGAAAATAACTGATTCAGAGCTGACCAACTCGAGAACGGTTAAAGATAGACGAATTCTGCGAACGCCAATCGATTCAGAATGTCGAATTAGTATGAATTGTGAATTTCGAGTCAATCAAAAAAAATTCAAAATTACTCGAAAAAGTTGCAAGGGGTTCACCCCTAAATATCATGAAAAATACTAAGTCATCACATCGACTTGAAATTTGCACTATATGCGTAAAATTTCATGCTCATTCCGAAAATGTATGATTTTTATATGCTCAGATATAAGATTTAGCCGGAAAAGCGTGTTTAAGGTAGAAAATCCAAATTTCTGAGATTTTTCATTTTCAATTTTTCGAATTTGAAATGTTTGTCGTCGAACGTATTTTGACGTGCTGATTCCGATTCTTTGAACGAAAATGTGGAAAACTCATCAGAAATATTTTTGGCAGGAGAAAAACCATGTAAAAACTGTTTTAGAGCTGACCAACTCGAGAACGGTCAAAGATAGACAAATTCTGCGAACTCCAATCGATTCAGAATGGCCGAATTAGTATATACTGAGAGTTTGAACGAGAAAAATACACGGACAAAAAAGTCGAGTATATCATGATAAATCATTTTTTGAAAATAACTGATTCAGAGCTGACCAACTCGAGAACGGTTAAAGATAGACGAATTCTGCGAACGCCAATCGATTCAGAATGTCGAATTAGTATGAATTCTGAATTTCGAGTCAATCAAAAAAAAATTCAAAATTACTCGAAAAAGTTGCAAGGGGTTCACCCCTAAATATCATGAAAAATACTAAGTCATCACATCGACTTGAAATTTGCACTATATGCGTAAAATTTCATGCTCATTCCGAAAATGTATGATTTTTATATGCTCAGATATAAGATTTAGCCGGAAAAGCGTGTTTAAGGTAGAAAATCCAAATTTCTGAGATTTTTCATTTTCAATTTTTCGAATTTGAAATGTTTGTCGTCGAACGTATTTTGACGTGCTGATTCCGATTCTTTGAACGAAAATGTGGAAAACTCATCAGAAATATTTTTGGCAGGAGAAAAACCATGTAAAAACTGTTTTAGAGCTGACCAACTCGAGAACGGTCAGAGATAGACAATTTCTGCGAACTCCAATCGATTCAGAATGGCCGAATTAGTGTATACTGAGTGTTTGAACGAGAAAAATACACGGACAAAAAAGTCGAGTATATCATGATAGATCATTTTTTGAAAATAACTGATCCAGAGCTGACCAACTCGAGAACGGTTAAAGATAGACGAATTCTGCGAACGCCAATCGATTCAGAATGTTGAATTTTTTTTATATGCTCAGATATAAGATTTAGCCGGAAAAGCGTGTTTAAGGTAGAAAATCCAAATTTCTGAGATTTTTCATTTTCAATTTTTCGAATTTGAAATGTTTGTCGTCGAACGTATTTTGACGTGCTGATTCCGAATCTTTGAACGAAAATGTGGAAAACTCATCAGAAATATTTTTGGCAGGAGAAAAACCATGTAAAAACTGTTTTAGAGCTGACCAACTCGAGAACGGTCAGAGATAGACAAATTCTGCGAACGCCAATCGATTCAGAATGTCGAATTAGTATGGATTGTGAATTTCGAGTCAATCAAAAAAAAATTCAAAATTATTCGAAAAAGTTGCAAGGGGTTCACCCCTAAATATCATGAAAAATACTAAGTCATCACATCGACTTGAAATTTGCACTATATGCGTAAAATTTCATGCTCATTCCGAAAATGTATGATTTTTATATGCTCAGATATAAGATTTAGCCGGAAAAGCGTGCTTAAGGTAGAAAATCCAAATTTCTGAGATTTTTCATTTTCAATTTTTCGAATTTGAAATGTTTGTCGTCGAACGTATTTTGACGTGCTGATTCCGATTCTTTGAACGAAAATGTGGAAAACTCATCAGAAATATTTTTGGCAGGAGAAAAACCATGTAAAAACTGTTTTAGAGCTGACCAACTCGAGAACGGTCAGAGATAGACAAATTCTGCGAACTCCAATCGATTCAGAATGGCCGAATTAGTGTATACTGAGTGTTTGAACCAGAAAAATACACGGACAAAAAAGTCGAGTATATCATGATAGATCATTTTTTGAAAATAACTGATTCAGAGCTGACCAACTCGAGAACGGTTAAAGATAGACGAATTCTGCGAACGCCAATCGATTCAGAATGTTGAATTTTTTTATATGCTCAGATATAAGATTTAGCCGGAAAAGCGTGTTTAAGGTAGAAAATCCAAATTTCTGAGATTTTTCATTTTCAATTTTTCGAATTTGAAATGTTTGTCGTCGAACGTATTTTGACGTGCTGATTCCGATTCTTTGAACGAAAATGTGGAAAACTCATCAGAAATATTTTTGGCAGGAGAAAAACCATGTAAAAACTGTTTTAGAGCTGACCAACTCGAGAACGGTCAGAGATAGACAAACTCTGCGAACTCCAATCGATTCAGAATGGCCGAATTAGTATATACTGAGAGTTTGAACGAGAAAAATACACGGACAAAAAAGTCGAGTATATCATGATAGATCATTTTTTGAAAATAACTGATTCAGAGCTGACCAACTCGAGAACGGTTAAAGATAGACGAATTCTGCGAACGCCAATCGATTCAGAATGTCGAATTAGTATGAATTGTGAATTTCGAGTCAATCAAAAAAAATTCAAAATTACTCGAAAAAGTTGCAAGGGGTTCACCCCTAAATATCATGAAAAATACTAAGTCATCACATCGACTTGAAATTTGCACTATATGCGTAAAATTTCATGCTCATTCCGAAAATGTATGATTTTTATATGCTCAGATATAAGATTTAGCCGGAAAAGCGTGTTTAAGGTAGAAAATCCAAATTTCTGAGATTTTTCATTTTCAATTTTTCGAATTTGAAATGTTTGTCGTCGAACGTATTTTGACGTGCTGATTCCGAATCTTTGAACGAAAATGTGGAAAACTCATCAGAAATATTTTTGGCAGTAGAAAAACCATGTAAAAACTGTTTTAGAGCTGACCAACTCAAGAACGGTCAGAGATAGACAAATTTTGCGAACGCCAATCGATTCAGAATGTCGAATTAGTATGGATTGTGAATTTCGAGTCAATCAAAAAAAAATTCAAAATTACTCGAAAAAGTTGCAAGGGGTTCACCCCTAAATATCATGAAAAATACTAAGTCATCACATCGACTTGAAATTTGCACTATATGCGTAAAATTTCATGCTCATTCCGAAAATGTATGATTTTTATATGCTCAGATATAAGATTTAGCCGGAAAAGCGTGTTTAAGGTAGAAAATCCAAATTTCTGAGATTTTTCATTTTCAATTTTTCGAATTTGAAATGTTTGTCGTCGAACGTATTTTGACGTGCTGATTCCGAATCTTTGAACGAAAATGTGGAAAACTCATCAGAAATATTTTTGGCAGTAGAAAAACCATGTAAAAACTGTTTTAGAGCTGACCAACTCAAGAACGGTCAGAGATAGACAAATTTTGCGAACGCCAATCGATTCAGAATGTCGAATTAGTATGGATTGTGAATTTCGAGTCAATCAAAAAAAAATTCAAAATTACTCGAAAAAGTTGCAAGGGGTTCACCCCTAAATATCATGAAAAATACTAAGTCATCACATCGACTTGAAATTTGCACTATATGCGTAAAATTTCATGCTCATTCCGAAAATGTATGATTTTTATATGCTCAGATATAAGATTTAGCCGGAAAAGCGTGCTTAAGGTAGAAAATCCAAATTTCTGAGATTTTTCATTTTCAATTTTTCGAATTTGAAATGTTTGTCGTCGAACGTATTTTGACGTGCTGATTCCGATTCTTTGAACGAAAATGTGCAAAACTCATCAGAAATATTTTTGGCAGGAGAAAAACCATGTAAAAACTGTTTTAGAGCTGACCAACTCGAGAACGGTCAGAGATAGACAAATTCTGCGAACTCCAATCGATTCAGAATGGCCGAATTAGTATATACTGAGAGTTTGAACGAGAAAAATACACGGACAAAAAAGTCGAGTATATCATGATAGATCATTTTTTGAAAATAACTGATTCAGAGCTGACCAACTCGAGAACGGTTAAAGATAGACGAATTCTGCGAACGCCAATCGATTCAGAATGTCGAATTAGTATGAATTGTGAATTTCGAGTCAATCAAAAAAAATTCAAAATTACTCGAAAAAGTTGCAAGGGGTTCACCCCTAAATATCATGAAAAATACTAAGTCATCACATCGACTTGAAATTTGCACTATATGCGTAAAATTTCATGCTCATTCCGAAAATGTATGATTTTTATATGCTCAGATATAAGATTTAGCCGGAAAAGCGTGTTTAAGGTAGAAAATCCAAATTTCTGAGATTTTTCATTTTCAATTTTTCGAATTTGAAATGTTTGTCGTCGAACGTATTTTGACGTGCTGATTCCGATTCTTTGAACGAAAATGTGGAAAACTCATCAGAAATATTTTTGGCAGGAGAAAAACCATGTAAAAACTGTTTTAGAGCTGACCAACTCGAGAACGGTCAAAGATAGACAAATTCTGCGAACTCCAATCGATTCAGAATGGCCGAATTAGTATATACTGAGAGTTTGAACGAGAAAAATACACGGACAAAAAAGTCGAGTATATCATGATAAATCATTTTTTGAAAATAACTGATTCAGAGCTGACCAACTCGAGAACGGTTAAAGATAGACGAATTCTGCGAACGCCAATCGATTCAGAATGTCGAATTAGTATGAATTCTGAATTTCGAGTCAATCAAAAAAAAATTCAAAATTACTCGAAAAAGTTGCAAGGGGTTCACCCCTAAATATCATGAAAAATACTAAGTCATCACATCGACTTGAAATTTGCACTATATGCGTAAAATTTCATGCTCATTCCGAAAATGTATGATTTTTATATGCTCAGATATAAGATTTAGCCGGAAAAGCGTGTTTAAGGTAGAAAATCCAAATTTCTGAGATTTTTCATTTTCAATTTTTCGAATTTGAAATGTTTGTCGTCGAACGTATTTTGACGTGCTGATTCCGATTCTTTGAACGAAAATGTGGAAAACTCATCAGAAATATTTTTGGCAGGAGAAAAACCATGTAAAAACTGTTTTAGAGCTGACCAACTCGAGAACGGTCAGAGATAGACAATTTCTGCGAACTCCAATCGATTCAGAATGGCCGAATTAGTGTATACTGAGTGTTTGAACGAGAAAAATACACGGACAAAAAAGTCGAGTATATCATGATAGATCATTTTTTGAAAATAACTGATCCAGAGCTGACCAACTCGAGAACGGTTAAAGATAGACGAATTCTGCGAACGCCAATCGATTCAGAATGTTGAATTTTTTTTATATGCTCAGATATAAGATTTAGCCGGAAAAGCGTGTTTAAGGTAGAAAATCCAAATTTCTGAGATTTTTCATTTTCAATTTTTCGAATTTGAAATGTTTGTCGTCGAACGTATTTTGACGTGCTGATTCCGAATCTTTGAACGAAAATGTGGAAAACTCATCAGAAATATTTTTGGCAGGAGAAAAACCATGTAAAAACTGTTTTAGAGCTGACCAACTCGAGAACGGTCAGAGATAGACAAATTCTCTGAACTCCAATCGATTCAGAATGGCCGAGTTAGCATATATTGAGAGTTTTAACGAGAAAAATACACGGACAAAAAAGTCGAGTATATCATGATAGATCATTTTTTGAAAATAACTGATTCAGAGCTGACCAACTCGAGAACGGTCAGAGATAGACAAATTCTGCTAACTCCAATCGATTCAGAATGGCCGAATTAGTATATACTGAGAGTTTGAACGAGAAAAATACACGGACAAATTAGTATGCACTGAAAATTTAAACAAAAAAAATCGACGGACAAAAAAGTCGAGTATATCATGATAGATAATTTTTTGAACTTTTTTATTTTTAATTTTTCAAATATCAAATTTCTGTAGGCGAGCATGTCTCAGGTCTCCCTCAAATGTGTTAAATCTCATGGTTCCCAGTTTATGCGGTTCATCACAGGCAGTGTTCGGTGCTGTTGCACTCAGTCGCACTATGACCAGGTTAGCTGCATTTATAGCAATTTCCCGATCTATCGAGTCCGGTGCATTCGTTTTTGTGATGATTGAAACCTCAGCACCTAGAACGTTCATTCAACTGCTTCAGGCCCCAAACTAGCCTTTGTTTATGCTTGTACGAACAGATATATTCCTTTAAATTTTCAACTTTAACTAGTATTACATGATTCGATAACGTTATACCTTCAGGTTCTTGAATATCCATTCATTCATTGGATGTAAAATATTCAAAGTAAACAGAACCAGGAAACCCGCAGTATCAGGTTTGTGGTGATTTTTATTTATAGAAGTAAATCGAGTGACAACTCGGGATTCAATCACTCAACTTTTATTTATCGAGACTTCGCAGGATGCCTAAAAATAGATATTATTGGATTCTGCTCCAGTCGAACGAAATAATTCCTGGCATTTTCTCTTCTCCTTCTTGTCCAACGGGCTTAGTTTTGTTATGATTGCATTGTTATATTCAAAGGCCACATTATGATCGTGTTGACTCATCAAAAAACGATTGAGTTTTTTATATTGATTTTTGATGGCCGAATGGAATAAATAAACTGGACAAGGTCTGGCTTCTTGATGATAAAACAGGACTCTGCATACAGCAGCGTTCAGTAGTCGACAGGTTCCAAAGTTATTCACATTCTGACTCATAGTCTGTAGAAAACTCTCCACTTATTTCGAATGAAAATAATTATTCCCGAAGTTTATTATCTATATCTATTCCAGAGTCCATATATCGTAATTTGCTGGCCTCTGTTGATATTTCCTCTTACACGTGCGAGTATGGCAACAACTTCTGCCCGAAAAATAGTGCAGAATTTTTCAGGGCATAACAGAGTTCCGCTTTCATACATTGCCCGTATACCAGATGATTCCAGTGGTGGGGATCAGGCGGTTACCTATCTGCACTCAGTCCTCCCTTCTGCGAATGACTACGGCCTGCTGAATCATATGACAGGTAAAGAACTGTCGTCGCCCGGCGTCTCAAGGGGAGGACCATCCTTTAGCGAGAATCTCCATACATACCCTCATCCATTATTCTGACCAGTGGTATTTCGTTCCCTTCCATATCGAGGGATGAACAATCACCAGTCAGCTTATATCAGATTCAGCATTTTTTCCAATATTTCAGTGGTATTTGTCTAAACCAATTTTTTCTTTTTCAGGGTATCGTGGGGGCCTAGGCGTGAGGAGACATGTCCGTCGCCTCTGACTCATTCTCTGAGGAGGAGCGCAGCCTATTCCGTCCATTCACACGCGAGTCACTTGCGGCAATCGAGGCTAGAATTGCTGAAGAACATGAAAAGCAGAAGGAACTCGAAAAGAAAAGAGCTGAAGGAGAGGTATTCAGATACGCTTGTCATCAGTCATATATTCTCTTCATTTCTTCACTTCACAACTCGAATTTTATTTTGATTTTTCTATTCTTATTCTAGTGGACTAATACACCAGCGTTTCAATATTGAAAAAATTGCAATCACATTCAATAAGCATGAATCATCATACACTGCATAGAACTAATATATTTTTGAGTGGCAAGTTGCAATCGAACTCGGTCAGACCATTGTGCTTTCGGTAAATCGTTTTGTAACTAATTGATGGTTATTTCTCTCTGGATACATTTTGAGGCCACGTCAGTTGGGTAAGGTACCAGCTTCTCCAACCAAGCCCAGACTAAATCGTTTCAATGTCCTTCAGGTTGATGATGATGAATTAAATTCACCAACTCATTACCTACCTTTTGAGCTTGCACGAGCTCTCAACTCAGTTCTTACATACACAATCATCTGCTCTCAAGCGGCAACATCAAACATCCAGAAAACTACTCTAGCTCACACTTTTATTGCCTCATCCAATTTACGAAGCCGTTGTGTTGAAAACAATGGAAGTGATTACTACAAAAACGAAAGGTTTCGTTGTACACAGACAAGCTGCTTCTGCTGTTACCAACATACATGTAATTACTACTTCTATAGCATTGATTCAAGGAACCTATTCCAGCTTTCCTCATTGATATTTCATTCACTCTATTCCAATCAGTTTAATGTAATGTTTTTGAGTACATGAAGGAATTTTATGTTGCATAATTATGTTTCATGTGCCTGAACCTGACAAAACATCTAAGCTTAGATGATTTCATACTGTGCTTTGCTCAAGGAACAAGTAATGGAAAGTTCATTCAATATGAATCAATACGCTATAGGTGATAGTAATGAAAGTTATCCTGAATGTACCCTAAAAGGATACTGGCTGAAATATTCCGTTCATAATCATCATTTTGTCAATACTTCAACAAGACGTTTTTTAATTGTCAGTCATTCATATTTTGAATTATTCTTCACTCAAACTAGAAATTCAAAGAAATAAGACTATTTTCAGCGATTATTTCGAAAAAATCAACTCAGCAAAAGTCACGTCACCTAGTCCGAGTAGGCCATTTTCAATCTCTTTCAAAGAGACTTGAAAAGTGTTTTCCAAATAATGAGTCTCACTGAACAATATTTCTTGAAGCTAAAAATTCAATAATGTTTTCGATCATCAGTTGTTTCACGAATACAGTTTCATTGAAGGTGATGACAACAAAGTAGGTAGTTATTTTAATTTTTCAATATCACAGTCTGAAAAAAGAAATTTCATGTCACTTTCAGATGAAGTTCCTTTCAAGCCCTGGATATTTCAAATGCATCGTGCAGCTTTTACGCAGTAGGATTAAACGAAGATATCTGGATTGACGGTCTCCAATAACGCTTTTCCAATATCAACACTGCGGCTGGACGAACTGAATGCCAATCCACCGATAGTCGATACAAATCACCCCCAGGACTCTTGACCCTTTACTTTACTCTCTCCTACGTTGGTTCATAACAGCTTGTCGATATTTCACAGTATCCTTTTGACTCTGTACATCTACGAGGACCAAGTATCAATTTTCCATTCTCGATGATAAAATTTCATAATGCTAGGGGATTCAGAAGAATTTTTTAATAATTCCGTTTCGCTGCTAACGATGGATTACTGCTATCTGGGGTTGTTAATGGAACAAGTGCGGCCAGTGCGACAAAAAAAGGATCAGAAAACGATAATGGAATATCACATAGATGTTCTCTGGCTGAAATATGCCAGCAGGCCTTGAACTTGCCATGAAATTTATATAGTTTCAAATAAAGACAGTCATTAACTAAATTTTACCAACCTAACTAAAGTGTGCCTGAGAGTTTCAAATAAACTAAATAAATAAAATAAAATAAAAATAATAAAGATTTTTGGCAAACCCTAAAAAACATGAACGCCACTAAACAGAATAGGTTTCATTTCATTCCACAGGAATTTTCCGATCCCAATACCCAAAATGATTACTTTGCTTCTTCACGTTTTAGAATGAAAATAAATTTGAAGATGACACAATTTAGGTATGAACAAAAAATAAAAAGGACTTTGCACCAAATATTCTTGAATTATTACGGTTTGATAATTACCAAGGTTAACATAACAGTTGCGCAATTGGCATTATGTTCATAGAGACGACATTGCTACAGTTCCTCATTTCATATAGCCAATGCAAGGCATATCATTTATAAAATATTGAAAGGATTCATTCAATCCGTTTTATGATTATGAAACGATGTAAATCCATTTGATTGTATTAAGAACAAGAGGATTTTTCAAATCGGCAGTTTGGTAATTTTCAATGTATCTTCTGTTTCAATAGGATACTTTCAAATTATCAACTCGGTTGTGTCGGCATGTTATGTCACAAGCTGATGTTATAACAGTAACACATGCAATGTTGGAAATATTGTGCAAACGCTCATGATATTCTTGAAAATAATAACAATAATAATGGAAATAATAAAATACCAACAAACAATTGAATATAATATATTATACTCAATATACTCGTATAAGTATCGTAGCACTCTGGGACGACTTACGGATATATAACCCACATGATACTTGAATTGAACAAATCGTTTATCTTATCAGACGAGATATACTTCGGAACCAAAAAACAAAAAATGTTGCCTTGGGTCGGATTCGAACTAATGATACTAAAAAATCGAATCGACTTTATTTACCATAAAAACAAGAACATGGAGTATTATGAAAAGACGGGGTATCAGGCATGCATCACCGTTAGCGCTCCAGACAACCGAGTAACGAGTTTCAAATCAAATCGAAAAAAAAAATACATCATACATTACGATTGAATGAAATAAACTCCAGTTTCTTTATCTACTCCGCTTTCATAAAGAAAAAACAAAACACTAGTCTATGTGGAGTGTCGCTTTGAGAAGGTCACATCTACAGAGGAATTTCCAATAAACGAAGAATTCGGAGAATTACCTCCATCAGAACTGCTTTCTTCAGGGTGGATCAAACAGAATGACTGGAGAGGAGAATGTTTCGAACGTTTCGAAATTACTACTACCTTCTTCTATGAATTTTGACTTCAGCATTTTATGATATCGGCGAAGGAATTTTCTAGTTCTTGGCCGTACTCATTTGAGAGTGTTCAAGAACATCAGGTACAAACCCAGTGGGGTTCCTCTATTCAGCCATATTCGCACATATCGAATTAAGTCAGCCAATATCAATGAAAATTCATAACGAAAATATTAAAATTGAAAAAGTACTTCCCAAAAACTTTCTGTTCTGCTTTGTACTCTACTTCCCGTCAACTTTTAATTATCTATGAGGCACAGATCCGATCTGTTCTGTTTGCGTTTATGGATTGCAGCTCCTAAACATATCCAAAAAATAGAAATTAATCTCGTCGGTGATGCCTCACTCACAAACTTTATACTATCTCTACTTTATAGATATTTTCGTGGCGGTATCATCAAGATTGACCCGTTGAGTCACTTTGGGGACCTGCCTTGCCCAGGCATCGATCCTTCATCTACAAACAAACTTATTGCCTCAGAAAGTGTTCCAGAGGCATACTACATTCAGAAACTCAGGAATGACATGAAATGTCTACCTATTTTCCTCTAGATTTCACGATGTTCTCTAACATTACCAGATTTTTGACAATACGCGCAACCAACAACGCCTCGAATTCATCAAACAGGGAAATTTCTATATACAGTTTGAAAAACTAATCGAAAACGCGAAAACATGATGCGCACTCGTCAAACAACGGACTATAGTACGTAATATACCCAGTGATAAGGCAGTAAGGCACTCATCACGCCCAATTTCACATGTTCAGCTAGTTTGTCGAACTGTATGTACCTTCGCCACAATATAGAATGTTTACGATATGGCGAAGGCGGTGATATATCTTATACACCAAGATAAAGATGGGATAACATGGGATCCCGAAAACTTGGAAACGGTTGGAGTTACCATGTTGGTTCAGTTGAGAAGTTGCACAATCCAAAGTCATTTCATATGGAGGTGAATTATGACTCAAATGAATTACTTTCAAGCATTTAGGCCGTAACCGGAGGTTTTTAAGTAATGTCTAAAATAAGCTAAAAATATATTTAAACAACTACAATTAATGAATATATACGACTTACTTCAGAAAACAAAATTACTTTGAAATTTTTAATAAAAATAACAGGGCCGTATTTAAATGAAAGAGTATTTGGTTACAGGAGAGCACTTGCAATTGTTTTCTCTGCAATGGGGTACATTGCACAAGTATTGTGTTAGATATAATTCAATACCCGTCGAGGCATTAGCCAGGGAAGTAACTGTTTTCTGACAGGTAATTGCCATAATAGCCTACAGCATGGTAGGTTGATGGGAATAAAAAGGGTGAAACATCGGCAAGGCTGAGAAATGTCCCACCTTTTAAGAGATTGTCAAGACATAGTTGATATCCGTTGAAATGCACAATGGACTGACATTCAGGTCCGAATTCAATGACACTAACCTCTAAGTTTTCATCAAATTTAAACAGCTTTTACTGTATTATCTTTCCTGAAAGATTGATGAAAAATGAAGTAGTTTTGATGTTGGTGAATCGATATAAATAAATATGATTGAATGTGGTTGACGTCACAGTTCGAGTAGAATTGCTCTGAACTTCCATTGTCTGAAAAAAAAAAATAAATTCAATTCTCTAGTCTTTATGGAATATGAATCCAACAAACTGTCAAGGATACTTCCTATATAGGTACCGAATTTGCGTCATAAGCGTGGGAATATGTGGGACATCTCAGGTACACTAATCTCATTTGGTTTAATTATGACGCCTGAACTTAATTGAAAATTCAACTGATCTGCCTGACTGATAATGGGTTTCCACACATTACAAGTCTCTATGCTTGGTTGACTGAACACGTCGTTATTAAGAATGTAGGGCGACTCTTTGAATTCTCCTTTGAACCAATGCTCTTCACCATGGATAACTTCGGCTTCAGACTATTTGATATTATGCTGATTCGTCCAGACATGCTCTGCTGTTGATGATACCTCTGTCACATGGAACCTCGGAGACGAGGAACTTGATACCTTTCTGCAACACCGGAACAACATCAGACCATCCATAAACTTCGAAACGGAAAAGGAAAAACATCAAAAAACAGATGAATCAGCACAGCCTACCCTGTGTCTCCTTCATTTGACAGGTTTATCGGAAAAAATGAGACAAATTGAGATGCAACATCTGAACATGCAACTCATGAAAACAAGACTACTTTACGCTAGTAGTGGGTCCAAAAACTACATTTTTCATGTTCTTTGAGAATGTGGTATGGCTTAGATATGTTGGAGAAACTAAGATCCTACTGAATATCAGGGAAAATTCAAAGAGTCGGCATATCTTCTGAATAACGACGTGCTCAATCAATCAAGCATAGAGAATGTTAGTGTGTAATTAAGATTGGTGTGCCTGAAAAGCCTTACATAAGTAGCACCATTACCTTATAGCAGGTAATTCATTCCCATGCTAATGATACAAATAAATTAGTTGTATAAGAAGTGTCCTTAAGAGCTCATTGCATTCACACTTGATAACGGCTGAAGAGATCTCAATAGCCGAAACGTTATGACCAAAAAACGGCAGAGAATTAAACAATTCTACTCATAAAAAAAATGTTAGCGGCTGGTCAACATTTTTATTTCACTTTTCCAATTTCAATTTTTTATGTCTGAATTACCGCTAACATAGGTACTTTATATTGAAAAAAAGATTGTTTGTGGTAATTGTTAATGATGTATTCGTCCATGAATCCTTTGAAGACTGTATACGACCCTCTCGTTTGTATCAATAAATATCACCAATAAATATTGATACAAAAATCTATGTCCCAGCAAATATTACTTTTTTATATATGTATATATTTTAGGATTGAATTTGTTTCCTCAGTGCTTGAAAATTTGCATGTCTGTGTATTTACATATTTAATCGTTATTGGGATCAAACGTATAACACAAAACTAATTCTACATACAAGAGGCTATACCCTTAATTGGCGGTCATCGATATAATTAAAAAAATCGCTGTGGCGCTTCTTTATGTTATGGTGAATCGCGTCATCCTTTTATTTTCTCACAACTGAAGCAGGGTTTCTACATCATCATGTCATGACATCATGAGGTTCTGTCTTAGCCCTTTTTATTTCAGTCTAGCAGAGTTGTGCCACAATAAGATATGTTGGTATTCCATTCTCCTTCTCTTGAACACACTATAAACGTTAATGTTCGATCTTAAAAATTCCGTTTGCTCCGAAAAAGATTCAACCACTACTCAATGAGCTTCGAACTAAATTAATTTTTCTATCATTAGTTGATATATTCAAAAAAGCGAAGAAACCAAATTTTGTTGAGGAAATTGCCACTAGATGTTAAAATTCAAAATACATCTCTTAAACTGAACAATGTGAAGTGTTTTTCCGAGATTATTCCAATCTTATCGAGTTACTGAAACGGGAGGTAATTAATCTACGACATTAATCTCAGGTCACGTTCCTACAGACATGACCTTTAGGTAACTTTAGAAGATGCGTGGAGAATATTGCGATGGGATTTACGGATTTCTTGGTTTCAGAATAAATTAGAAACACTTTACATATCGCTGAAATAAGGAAAACATCTTCACCTTCTACACATTAGGAATAACCTGTCAGATAAACCAATATCGGACTTTGATTCAGACATATAAATTATAGTATTTCAACTCTCAAACACGCCAAAAATTTAGAGCGAATATCTTTTTCCACTTCAAAACTCATTTCATCATTGCTTCAAGTAAGCTATAAAACCTATGAATAGTGAAGAAAATATGATGTATTCATAAAATTGTTGTTGGCCAATTACAGTGGCGTGTCTAAGGGGGGAGCAGAGCATCCCGCGCCAAAGCAGCTAGTGTAGCTCGAAGGAGAAACAAAAATTTCCGTCAATACCAAAACAATTTTTTACAATATTTTTTATTTATGCTTCGCCCCCCCCCCCCCAAAACAAAATTCTAGATATAAAAACATATGATTATCAAGTGGTAATGTCAAGCTGCACATAGCTTCATTATATCTGAAGAAATTTGAGCTTTTAGGATCATTGGATAAGTTTGGTGAGAATATTCTCAGTCCCAAAACAGGCACAAAGAGAAGAGCACCAAAAAGACAATGAAAAAAAATCCAAATCAATTAATGAGAAGCCTTTCTATAATTCTGTCCAACCTCAACCAGGCAATGCTAAGGAATTGAGAAGAAGTTAAAAAAAAATATTTCAAAACCATGTTTCGAGAAAATATGGCTCATAATTATATTATCATAATGTAATCCAGAATAATTCAGATCAAGGATAAAAATTCTTCAATTTTAAAAATGTTTCAATATTTAAATTTCGAATCTTCAATTTGTTCCATGGACATAATATTTTCATATGACCTGGCGAATAAGTAAACTCACTTTTCCAAATTTCATAATTTTCAATACCTATTTCATTTTATCAAATTAATTTTCATACTTGCAAGTACGCACTGATGATGACTTTGCTATGATTTTATGAATTTTTTTTTTGTACGAAATACAAATTTTCTTCCTTCAGGTATATGACTATCATACTGAAAAAAAAATCGTACATTTATTATCTCATATAGACCACCTTTGCTACTTTCCTCATGAAAACCGTTATTGGGTAATATCACAATTATACGAAATCACAATTTTTTAATACCACATTATTTTACTAAAAATACGATTCCAAACGAATGTCTAAATCATGTAAATGTATAAAAATGTAATTTGTTCATATACACATCTCCAGACGCTGTACATTCGAACGTTTTGTATATACTCTGTACATTTTCAATTGACGGAGACGGCAATATCATCACATCTCATTGTGACGAACTCTCACTAGCATAGTGTGATGTATAGCTGAAGTGAAGCGATGTTATATGCTTATCGATGTTAAACCATCTGACCTTTATTGCAGACCGGTTTTGGACGCAGGAAAAAGAAAAAAGAAGTAAGATTTCTCCAATAAAAATGCTCAAACCAGAGTTGCTTCTTAGCTAACCTAATCAATGCCTCTGACGATTTTTCAATATTATTATTATTATTGTAATCACAGGAAATGCCGTCGCTGGATATGGCTCTAACAACAATATACGACTATTTTCTTGCGTTTTCTTCCTCTCCCCTTTTCTATATCGTCAGTAGCATATTAATTATAACGCTTTCCTTTCGTTACTGCTTGATTAGACCCTTTAATGCATTTTGATTATTGATATCTGAGGCATTGCTTGACACTTTTTGAACTGACTTCTACCTTACTGCTACACGCAAGTAGGCTTTGCAGTGCTCAATAATTCACTAAACAGTTAACGTTCATCTTACCGAACTAGCATTAACATTTACTGTCTTTTCTCAGGATAAATTCAAGTCGTTAAAAATAACAAGTAGTGAGGAGTTTTCAAAAATATAAATACATAATAAATACGAGAAGGAAACACGTATAAGGAAGAGAATATAGTCCAACTACTACATTAAAAACCAACATTAATAAAAAACAATTCTACGTACCAAACTTTCCGCCAGAATTCCCAAATCGAACGATTTTTCACAAGAAAATATGTTTGGCGAGTTTTTTTTTACTCGTTTATCAGGTTTCCGTATCGTGTCATGCTGATTCCAAACACTGGTTCTGGGGCCTAGAATGGTGATCCAGATACTTGTCTTGCAAATTGTCTTGCTTTCTCACTGCCTCTCATTCCTCTGTGCCCGGTCACTTACTCAAGTATGACTTTGTTGTGATTTGCAATTCCACTGAGACTCTAAAAGTATTGAAAGTATAAATTGATTGGATTCTCCAAATTCCTTGTTTGTATTAGTCTTTATGCGCCTCGCCTCTCCCATGACTTTCATGTTCAGTGGCGGAAAACTTAGGACGATTTCCGTCTTTCTCTGTTTCATTTTATCCAGCAAAAAAGTGAGTCATGTGTTTTCAAGGAGCTCATCATCACAGTGTATAGCCAGTGCATGGCTTCCGGTTTCATTCCTCCTATTTGACCAAAAGATCCTTTGCACATGTTGATTGCAAACCGCAGGTGCAAACTGCAAGTTACTTTCTTATCCAAGTTCAGTCCTAAGTATTTAACGTGATCAGCAACTGGTAATGTTTCGCCATACACCTTGGGTGGTTTTATTTTACGTGAGAAGGTTTTACATCATTTCTTTACAGTCCTCCGTGCATTTTGCATCAGCTCAAAGTTTATTCACGTATGTTTTCCCTGTAACAGGACTACAAAGTCATCTTCGTCGTCATTGTCTACTATAATGTCCTGCATAAGGTCAGATTACATTCCGCTTTGTGGGTTTCGCTGAACCGAGTTTTATTCAGTTCAATAAAGATATTTATGGTTTATGAATCCAGTTTCGATTCATGAATGCCAATTTACAATGGTAGCGACATCTAGGAGTTTGTAGACTCATGTCTGAATGGTATATGTGTGTTCTTGATAGTTTTCCTTGCGATGCCAGCGTTCTCTCTCTTGGTACTCTTTGGTGGTTACTCATAGCTAGTGCTAGAGATGAAATCTGAATTCGATCAAAGAAGGAGTGAAGTTTTCAACTCGTGGATTGCGGAAATGATTCCGCTCTCTTGGCCTCTGACGTCTCAAATTTTGGCGCCCAACGTGGGGCAAACTATGTAACATGTCGTCCTCAAGACTGAATAACTTTTATTCCACTCTAAAACTTACTATAGAGATCAAGAGACCGGGATCTATCAAACAGTAAAATTTGAAAATAATCGATAAATTTTTTCATAACGGTTTACTGCTATAAAACATCAAGAAGTAGTAATTACTCTCAGCTAATTTCCATATTTTCCTTATCTTTCGTGAGTATTCACACTTTGTGCTTCCTTGATATTTCAGCAGTAGAATAGAAGAGTTTTGAATGTTAGCAATTTAAAACGGAAGCTTTTAGGTATGACTGCCATACATTGGGTAGATAGCCATACTTTCTTTACCAATCACAATGAAGAAACAGAAACATACACTCACATCACACACGCATCATTCATAATTTCACGAGGAATACCCCACCCGAGCAATATTCGCCAAAAGAAAATCCGAGCGGGTGCCTTGTGAATTCATTGGTACTAGCAAATCTAAAAACAACCGCCTAATCCAGTATCCTAAGGAGTAAAAATCTATACCGGCTTGCCGTGACGCTAGAAATATTAGCCGGAGGAATACAGAAAGCTGTCTCCATTGGTTCACTTCTCTGCTTAGGGCACATGATTCTCGGACCCAATAGTATTGGAGCTTCGGAGACAGGAAACTACTGGAATATTTATTATGGAAAAAAACAATAATATGTCTTTATTCATGCATATATGACCTATGGCTTTGAATATGAGTTTTTTGCGTAGTATCAGCAGATCAACTGTATGAAAGGTCGAGAATGCAGCTGCAATGGACAAGTCGGATGATGTCGATAGCCCAATCAAGCAATGCTGACTGCTGCCACTGTTTTGGACAAGTGTCTGACGTGCATGGCGTCATATGATAAATGGCAAGGGCCTTGTCTTCCTTGGCTCGCACAAATCTTTCGAAGATTTCTGATGGTTGTTCGTGCGGGTCCGGTTGGGAGGAAGAACTAAAAAACAAAACTAACAAAAACATATGTCCTCAGCCGTTATAATACGTAACTGAAATTGATGACTGAATACCAAAATAAGGCGAAAAAATAAAGCTTAAAAAAAAGGCCCTAGGGATGTTATCCAGACAAATTACCGTCAGTCGCAACGAACCTATAATGACCAGTATATTGCCAATTACCCCCGATTACCCCTACATTAGTATAAATTACGATAGTCAGTCTACTAACAACATTAAAAATTCGTCGAGGTGGTTGCTTTTAACCAGGAGGTTCGGATTCAATGGGTTTTCTCGGAATTCGGAATTCGTAAAAAAACTCCAAAGAAGCTAGAAACTCAGGCTAGCGAAACGTTAGAAAAAAATTCCAATTTAGTTTCATTATATTTAGTACTATTTGCAATTTACTTAATTGTCAAAAAACTGAATCAGACAAAAACATCGAATTTAACTTGGCAGCATACACTGGTCTTAAATGATTCAAAGGGTGGTGATTTCGAAGTGAAATATACGTAGAGAAAAGGTTCATAAAAAGCACTTTTTCGTACTCTCCCCTAAAAAATCAATATCAGGTTCAGGGCTTGAGATGCCGAATGACCCCTCAATCACATATAATTTTCACACGGTTACTACAATATCCACACACATGCATGTGTATGATTCAGACACGGCGCTTAATGTGAGTCAGGGTAGACCTAAGCTCATCAATCAAAAGTGCAAGCCCATATAAAAACATAATTCCAACAAGAGGATAGTGACAGATTTTAAGATACGATTTCACTCAGTATGCCTTTAAGAGGACAATATTGTCCGAATATCCTCATGATATTAAGGCAGGAATAAAAGAGTCGTCCTGAATCAGCCTGCCATGTCTTTTGTTATGAAATAAAAATAAATTCCGCTGAAAACCATTGGCATAAAGTTAGGTCCTCAAAGTGCTGCTTTGGTCACAATGCTCAGTATAAACAAAAATTTCTGATTTAAGCAGTATGCCTTTCTCTTTTTATAAAAACATGGTTCATGTAGTTGAAATATCAAATGGCATACCGATCGATGAAATCCAAAAAAATATATATTAAAAAATTATGCAAATATTCCATATTTGTTCAAAATTTTTGCCGTATAAACAGTACTTGGGCATACGCAATAGTTATGTGATTGTTTTTAAGCAGTTTTAAAACAAGAACTTTTATCCTCATCAGCAGTATCCTGTTTGAAAACCCAGAAAATTTTCTTATTCACATTTAAGTTCACGTGACCATGCCAGATCTTTGGACCCACCCTAACGGTATGCCAATGGTTTTCCGAGTATTTTATTTTCATTTTCAAACAATTAAAGAATAATTGAATGAAGAACCCAGCACGACTCTTAATTCATACAACATTATCATGAGTATATACGGACAATTTATTCTCCTCTAAAAGGCATACTTGGTGAAATCGTATCTCAAAATCTGTCATTGTCCCCCGGTCTGTAATGTTCAAAACAATAACTTCTAATATAATTAGACAGAATATCACTCACGCAGAATATAACTATTTGATTGAATTCGATACACATTCAATTGTTTCATTTTATATATATATATATATATATATATATATATATATATATATATTTTTAATTGGCCACCTAGAAAATATGGGCATCAATTTCAAATCCTGGCGCCGTGTCTGTCTGAATCAATGACATTTTGAGAGCATCCATACTGTACCTTTCAATACAACTGCAGTTTCTACACCTATTATCTTCTAATACTTTTGTAGGTTCAGATGGTACCTGAAAAGTATAAAAATTTCTACAAATAATTTTGCATGTTGCACTCTAGGTAGAATTTCTGATATTGCTTTTCGTTCTTCTTTTTCTACAAATACACGAAGCGAAATGTAACTAGGATGTAACGAAGTTATCCCAAGTTCAATATAGTTAGCTTTGAATCTAGGAATTATCAAAACCGCTATTTTGAACAAACAAACATTAGATATATTGTTATGTATCTAGTGAACATCATAACAAATCAAATACCTTGTATGTCAGGTCAAAATTCATCACACATTTTTTATTAGATTGAAGCCAAAATGATAGCCTGATCAAATAGATTATGATTCGAAGACATCTAAGGGCTCTTTCAATTTTATTTATAAATGAGAAGCATCTTAATTTTTAATAATATGCAGTATTGGACCGCCTGCCAAATTAAAACTTACTCTCCTGAAATTATATTTATTATGGTAATGGTAATGTGAGAATATGTGCATTTCCAAACTTATTTCATTTGAACACGTTCCAAATATATTATCTAAAAAAAGTAATTTCAAAATGTGTGTTGGCACTTAAATGAAACGAAAATGTAGTACGTGCTCCTCCATTCTCAATTTCAGAAAAATTAATCAATATTTCACTTCCCTAGGCCTTCGAATAATTATACGTTATTAATGCATGACGTTTCATTGATGAAGGTCAGCCATTGACGTGTTTTCACATGCAAAATACATCAGTATTTTTTCAGGTTTGCTGGTATTCAAGATATTTCTGTCATAATAAAAAATTTAAAATTAAAGAGAGTTTTGTAGCAGAAATTATCCTCACTGACGAAATAGTGACAGATATTACATGCAATTTGTTAGAATTGTCGTCAAGAAATAAGGGAATTGGATTTTCCACCCACACATTCAAGTGAAGATATATGTTTAGAAGACGATTCGATCTTTACAAACTTTTATTTTACATCACGACATATATCGCTATCACAGTAGCTTTCTCAAGTGCCTATACAATAGGCAAAGTACATCCATGTATATATCCTCTACATTAATTAATAGTAATAGCATCTTTTTTTCAGTCCCAACAGGTACTAATTATAATTAACAATAAGGGTGTACCTACCTACCTACCTAAAAATCTTTATTTTATGACGTACTTTTCGGCTATATATAAGCCATTTTCAATTTCTACAAAAAATATGGTAGGAATACTTAAAAATAATTAAAAAGGAAACAGAATTACTTACATGATAAAACAAAAGTAGTAAAATGATATTTTTTACCATAAAGTAATTATGTTTCCTTTATAATCATTTTTTATTGTAATTGTTTTGTACAACTTGAAAATGGCTTATATAAAGTGGGGACGTGATAAGGCCTTCCCCCCACTTAACTTTTGAACGAAACAAGCTATCGAGGTTAGTTAAAAATAAATAATGTATTTGTCAAATATTTGAGGCACATTTCTAACGCTTGTCAGTTTGAAAGGGCTTAGCCGATATCCACAAACGAAGCGGTGTTTGATAGAGTATCGGAAGGCCTTCAAATCCAGGTGACTCTTGATCCCCCTTCACATTTAAAAAAAAAGTTGATGGTGCCCTCTTGACACTACGCCACGTGACCACAGTCATTTTTTTGCCAAAAAGTACGAAAATTGGTACATTTTTACCTGAATCTTACCCAACCTCAATAGCTTGTTCCATTCAAAAGTTAAGAGGGGGGACATTTTACGTCCTCACTGTATAGCCGAAACGTACGTCGTAATAAAATCAATAAAAAATCTTCTTTCTTTCTGAACCGAAAGAACCAAGAAATTCAATAACATGAATATTACCGCCAGGAAATGAACATACTGCAATTATAAAATAATAAATGAGTTATCAATTTGATTATTTGAAATGATTAGTTCGAAAGACACATGAAGATCTGTTCACTAAGTTGCATTTTCTTTTCATTCAGTTGCCCAAAAAATTCAAATGAAAATTTTGGAATAGGTATAATCAGAAACTCCTATTGAAACGTAATTTGATTATGAGCTCAGCTGAAAGATCCAATAATATTAAAAAAAAACAACGTCAAGTACGTGGATCAGTAAGGCAAATCAATAATTCCTGTCCACCGAACATATTCTTTGAATGTAGGTGATATACAGTGTGACCCATTTAAGATGGAAGCACCCTTATGAAACTTACATTTTTCAACCGATTGGAATGATTTTTTTTTTATTAGGTAGACATTCAGTCCACTAGGACGCCAAATTTTATGGATAAATCTCAATTTCCAGAGCCAACTAATCTTATTTTTCAAAATAAAAAATCTGAAAAAAAATTGCTATCGATTTAAAAAAAAATCTGACGAACCACTGGTTTCTCGACATTTTCAAATGGTTGTTCATATGTGAATTACGTTGAAATGCGTCAATCAATAAAAAATGTATATGGGAATGAAAGTTGAAAAATATGCCGTTAAATCAACACACCATTCAATTTCAAAATAAAAAATTATGAGATAAAATGACATTTTCCTGAAATTCCATTAACATATTTTTCAAATTTTATTATCTTATGATTTTCTTATTTATGGACAGATTTTGATGAAATTTTGGCCAGTGATATATCAAGACCTCCTGAATACAGTGGTGTATTCCGAATTTTGATAAAAGTTAGGAAATTGAATTGGTGAGTTGATTAAGCAACATATTTTTCAAATTTCATACCTTTCTAACTTTTTTATTGATTGATGCATTTCAACTCAATTTACATATGCACCATTTGAATATGTCGCGAATCCAGTGGTGTAGTTAGAAAAAAAAATCGCTTGTAAAATTTTTAGATTTTTGACCTTGATAAATCGGATTAGTTGGCCCTGGAAATTGAGATTTATTCATGAAATTTGGTGTCCTAGTGAGACTTTTCGAATGTCTACCTAATGAAAAAAAATACAATCGGCTGGAAAATGTAGATTTTATAAGGGTGCTCTGGTCTTAAGTGGATCACAATGCATATGAAATGTTTTTCTATGTGTTGAATCAACTGATGTGTCACAGATTCGGTATGAGGACGAGGACGAAGATGAAGGTCCTCAACCCGATGCAACTCTGGAGCAGGGTCTGCCCATACCAGTTCGCCTCCAAGGAAGTTTTCCTCCGGAACTTGCCAGCACACCTCTTGAGGACATCGACCCCTTTTACCACAACCAAATGGTAAGTTCATTGCAAATCAAATAATAAATATCGATACATACCACGTGCAACACTCGATGCCAGGCCACCCCTGGAATCGAATTTGAATCATGAACAATGTATTTTTTCAAAATTCACAAACTGTCTACCTGAACTAACACTGGGTATTTATTTCTTTATTTTTTTAAATCCCACTCCTGACACCATTGTAAAGGACTTCCACTTGAACACTCTAAAATAATTTAGTTTATGTCAGCAGAATACAATTACACAATACTTAAAGGTGGAATAAATCTTCGCGATTTCTCTAGATGCTACTATTCATTTCTAGATGGCTTAGAGTCGCTGTTAGAGATCCAGCGGGGACTTTCGATGATTCATAAAGAATGGAATGTTGTTCACGAGTTGACTGGATCCCGTTATGATTTATTTCTTCGAAATCTATTCATATTGGATGTTATCATATCCAAATTTTAGCTTTTAGTAATTGTAAAAGGAAAGAAGGGTGGCCTGGTATTCTGTCGGTAATAAATGTAAATTTAATAATTTTGTTTGTTTCAGACTTTTGTTGTTGTTAGTAAAGGCAAGGATATATTTCGGTTTAGTGCAACAAACGCTCTTTGGATTCTCGATCCTTTCAACCCAATCCGGAGGGTGGCCATTTATATCCTCGTTCATCCCTTGTTTTCACTTTTCATCATTACCACTATCCTCGTCAACTGCATCCTCATGATCATGCCTACAACTCCCACCGTAGAATCTACCGAGTAAGTATTATACCTATACGATGATATACCATATTATACAGAGTGACCATTTGAAAGCTGGTCACCCCTCTAAAATTGTTTTTTATGATCCAATTAAATTTTTTTTTTTTTTTTTCAATGGATAGAGAGAGAATCAATAGCGTCAGTTTAGTGGCATAAATTAAATATTGTTGCCAGTCGTATACGAGTAGTGTCAAAATGTATGAATTTGGTAGAGGAATACTTTTATTTGTGACAAAATTGTTAATATGAAAAGTTGTTCAGTATTAATAATCATGTCCAAAATACCCAATAATATCTATATATTTCAATTTTTTTCACAGATGATTGCTCATTTTTACATATATTTTTGTTAAAAACTAGCTGGGCCTATTGCTTCGACCACGAATATTCAATGCGAGAGCCATTATTTCAATGGGTGAACTTAAAAGTGTTCTTGTAGAGATAAATCTTTAAAAGACAGTTTATTTTTCATTTTCCAAATTCATATATATGACACTACTCGTATACGACTGACATATTTGAAGATTTGATAATTCAAAATTAGATTCTAGAACACGCAGAACTTTTTATGGAGAATGACTTTTTTCCTAAAACGAAAAATAAAGAAGGTATCCATATGCCATAAGTGGACACCCTGTATATTATTAGGTTTAGTTATATTTGAGTTCGCATCTGTATTTGTTATCACGTGTTAGTACTAGCAAAAACTCTTGTGCCGAGTCTTGGATCTCGACGGAAACAACCCACAGTGGTGACGTATTTGCTTAGTATGTGTTAGCCCGGTTAAGTTAGACATGCAAGGTTATAAAAATTCGCATAGAGCTGAAAATGTGTACGAATGTTCGGAACTCCATTATAAATGAAATGTGATAAATCCCTATCAATCCGACAGTTGCAAAAAAAATTATTCAAGATTAAAGTTCGCATGGGTTCGGGTATGGATTTTTTGCGTTTTTCGGCTAAACGGTAAGTTTTATCATGAGATTGATATGTCATACTAAAATTGTAGATCATTCCCCCAAGAGTCACTGTTTCTGAGATATAACGATTCAAAAAGATGAAAAAGTTGTTTTATTCATAATATGCACACGTTTCCACACCACGTGTGGTAGTGTACATGACCCTTTCGTTCTATTTTGTGAGTATGCGTTATACAAACCGATAATAAAATATTTTTAGTTGTATTGCAGCTGCAGTGATGTATGTACGCGTCATATTATGATGAACACGAGTTTTTCAACTTTTTGAATCATTATATCTCAGAAACGGAGACTCATAAAGAAAAAGTGTGATACAATTTTTATAGATAATTGCATGATCTACGATTTCAGTGTCAGCTATATTCATGATAAAACTCACCATTTGGCTGAAAAACGCATAAAACCAATATTTGTGAACATTGTCCTTGAATAGTTTTTTTTTCAAATGTCGGATCGATGGGAACTTTTCACATTCCATTTATAATGGTGTTCTGAACATTCTTACAAATTTTCAGCTTTAAACAAATTTTTGTGACCTTATCCCTATTTTTTGGGACAAGTTGATCGGATTCTGTCTCCTAAGTTCCATTTGTTTTGGTAGAGTCGCCACACCTTCGTGAACCCGGTGTCCGTATTATTCCTTTTCACTAGCGACGTTTCCCGTTTCATGATTATAATCGATGTACCTGAATAGCAAGCGTTCAAAATAGAACGGCAATTCAGGAATACGAGCCCAGACTAATTTCAAGTTCACTGACCTGAAACCCAGGAAATGACACCAACAAGCTTAACTTTATACACTGTGTCCCAGAACTCTCTTCATTTCGACAGCGTAAATATGTATACTTCCCTGCTGTATCTAGCGTGTTATAAATGAATCAAATGTACTCAACCACAATTTCATCCCTCACGAGGGGTAAATTTGATTTTACTTGTCTGTTTACCTTACCTGAACAATTCCCATTCAAGCCTTCACTCCACGGATGTTTTCGCTCAAACCTCTCCAAATCTACCCATCACTTGAATTACACACACTAGCGATAGAATCGTTCTAATTTCCACTTTATGTCCATTCTACCAAACCATCTCGAGGTACTCCTCCTGAAATGGTTCACCAACATGTGGTACTCGATTCAAAAATTGAAAAAATTTGCTTCCAGAGTGATATTCACTGGCATTTACACGTTCGAGTCAGCTGTGAAGGTGATGGCGAGAGGTTATATACTTCAACCGTTCACCTACCTTAGAGATGCATGGAACTGGCTCGACTTCGTAGTCATAGCTTTAGCGTGAGTAGCATAGTTTTAGATCATAGACATTTCAATATATATAGACACATATAGACTAGAGTACTCATTTTCGAGTTGACATATCCATTGGTTTCTTACACATAATTATGAATAATTACAGTCTTCATTTTGGAAGGTGGGTAGTCCAAAGAAACTCCTATCATTCCGTATATCCAGAGCTGTGCCGAGCACTGACAAAAAGTGCTTTGAGCACTAACCACTAAGCACTTTTGAAAAGTGCTCTGAAATCTCGAGCACTAAGCACTTTTATTTATAAAATGCTCGCGATTACTAAGCACTAAGCACTTGTCAGACTATCACCAGTGTATAAGTAAGTGAAACCGTCAATAAACAAGTGAGATTTCCATAAATAATATTGCATCGCGGCATATTTAGCGCTACACTGTAGCCTTTTAATGCGGCCATTGCATTAACCGCTTGAAAAATCTACAGTGAAGCGGAACATGTCGAAATGTAATATAATTTGTTGAAATCTTATCGCGTTTAATCAAGTTTCAGTCCCTAAAGTTTCTAACAGCCTGAGAAGTGCTATGGATTTCCATCAAGTAACAACGTAGTAAATTGAAAACTTAAGTTTCTTTTCCTACTCAGATAACTAAAATGGCAACATTACCATAGCATAGCATTATTTTTGTATGGCAGTAGGCTCTAGGAAATTATTATTTCATAATCTACCAACGTGAGGAATGCCATACAAAAATATTTTGCCGGAAAATCACATCTCCAGATGAAAAATTATTATTATTATAATTATTCTTACAGTCATTTGCACCACCAAGAATTGACAGCACAGTGCCTAAAGTTATTTTTTCATATAGCAACATCGTTCTGAATGAATTTCATGCTGGGTCAAATGACCCCCCAAAATGTTATATGGGCTAGTAGTCTATATGGAAATGCTTTTAGAGCTTAGTAATCCCCAAAAGTGCACTGGGATTACTAAGCCTTTTCGTTAAATGATTTGGAGCACTAAGCATCAAGCACTGAATTGGGAAAGTGCTCGGGAGCACAGTGCTTGGAGTACAAAAGTGCTTCGAGTGCTTTCACGAGCACTGAGCACTATGCGCTTTGGGGCGGCTCTGCGTATTATCGTTAATTATCTAACTGAATATTTTTGGAGTAAACGACCTTCCTAAGTTCATTTTATTTTATAGCAAACTAACCAGTTCTATTACTTCGAATATTGTCATGCAAAAAATTAGATAAATCTGGTATAGAATAAGTTTCTAGTTAACAGTACGTTGATTTATTCGAAATTGAAACCGTTATAGAGACAAGAGTATGTTTAATCTCAAAGTACATGAACAATATCATAATGAAATATACTCAATTTTTATTAACAAGCAACCTGTTTGGAATACTTTAGAGTCCATGAGCGCGACCATATTTGAGACGTTTTTTAGGGTAAAAGAGTGATAACTCAAAAACGGTTCGTCGTATTGATTTCAAACAATACAGGCCTCTAGAGGACGTTTGATTCTATTTCAATTTCCATTACAGCACGTACCTAGGATCGAACGTCCTCTAAAAGCCTGTCCTCGTTTGAAGTCGACACGACGAACCGTTTTTGAGTTTTGAGTTTTGCCCTAAAAAGCGTCCCAAATACGATCGCGCTCATGGACTCTTAATGAGGTCGATTTTTTATCAGTTTGTCGACCTAACCAAACACAAACTGCTGTCGAAATGAAGCTCTATTCCAACAATTTTTTTTTGTAAAATTCGATTCATTAATCACACTAACGTTAGTCGAATATAAAACTGAAACCATCGGATTCGAGAGAGGAGATTCTGTTTCATCTCCATTTACTTGACATTAGCGACCATAATCAACGGATGTTTCTATTTTTAGGAGCATAGTCCTTTGAAAGCTTTGTCAAATCGAATGCTATCATCATGTTCATCAGGTTACAAAGAAATAGAAACAATGGAAATATTGTAATTATATTCAAAGAAATTTTTCTGAAATTTTGATATGTTTTAGGTACTGGCATTCTTATTATATCGAAAACGTACCTCAAGGCATTACAGGTTGGGAAAGAATTTATCTGCAAAATCCAAAAACACGTCAAGATTGTTTGTCAGCGAGACACATTTCGACGCAAAAAGCCTAGTGAAACCTTCAACCTGTCATTCCAAAGTTTTTCTCGAATGAGAAGGGGGTCAAGTGATATCTCATTAGAAGCTTAGTTTTTGAAAATCGATCCACTCGTTTAGAAAATATGGATCCTTGAAATAATTTTTTTTGAGAAATCAATAAAAAAAGTTTTCCATATGCTGCGAACCTTATGCCAGACACTGTATATATAAGCACTGTTGGACAGGACTAGGTACCTACTTATATAATAAAGATGCCAGACATATTAAAATTTCAGAAAAATTGGCAGAAAGCCATTTAACATAGGAAATGTGCGCGGTCCTTTTTAAAATGAAGCTTGATTCGACAAGAATTTTTCTATTAAACCAAGTACTTGCTACTGAGTTTTTACGGGAATTTACATAATACACCCATGCTTCAGTTATTTTTTCTTGTACTTATACTCTACTCAGGTTATACAACCATTGTACAAATGTTTTAGACACGCTTAAAGCTGAAAACTAATCGCTAACTTTTTCTAATATTGGCTATTTTTCCTTGGGTCTTTTTTTTTGTTGATTTCATCATTTTCTACGGCTCTAATACACAAGAAAATCTCAAACATTGGCATTAACAGTGTTATTTGGTAAAAAAAAACAACTGAAAAATTCATGTGAGTTTATTGTGACTGCTACAGTTGCCTCATAATTGTAGAATAATTCATGTAGTTACTTAATCGTATTAGAAATTTATAATAAATGTTCGGAAACTTTAGATAACCAGAAATTCTTTAGACTATAGTTTAGAATTATGTTTTTTTATATCAGCTAGAAATGACTATTTTCGATAGAACTTATCAGTAGTTCCCTAGTACTAAAAAGTTAAATTGGTAAGATTTAATATGCATTATGGACGTAAAATGTGTTGTCTTGTAACATGTGGAAAATAGTTCAAAAATATTTCTATGCTTCTTAGTGCGACTTTCTAGTAGCAAAACAACTGACGAAACTTGATTATACAATATATTTCTGTGATTCCAGTTATGTAACAATGGGTATAGACCTTGGAAATCTAGCTGCCTTACGAACGTTTAGGGTACTTCGTGCCCTGAAAACAGTTGCCATCGTCCCCGGTGAGTGACAATTCTTATAACCAGTTGAATAAAGATATTGTTTCATAAATCATTTAGTAGGCATAAATGATTTTCTACTAGAATAATAATGTGGTATCCCCAAAGTATCAATACCTAGACCGATCTGCCACAGATTGTTCAAAACAGTATATAAATTCAATAATAATTCTGATAACTGCTGTCGTTTGCAGGTTTGAAGACTATCGTTGGAGCTGTAATCGAATCAGTGAAAAATCTCCGTGATGTGATAATTTTAACAATGTTTTCTCTTTCTGTTTTTGCCCTAATGGGTTTACAAATTTATATGGGCGTCCTTACACAAAAATGTATTAAAAATTTTCCAATGGATGGCTCCTGGGGGAATCTTACAGACGAAAATTGGGAACGATTTATAGATAACGAAAGTAAGTTCTTTTGATCAATAAACCAAGTGCTTGGGACAACATATTCCTCTGTATACACTGTATCGTAATTGAATATTTTCAGCAAACTGGTATGTGGATAAGAACGGAGAAAAGCCTTTGTGTGGAAATTCCTCCGGAGCAGGACAATGCAAACCTGGTTACACTTGTTTGCAGGGTTACGGAGATAATCCAAATTATGGTTATACAAGTTTTGATACATTTGGATGGGCCTTCCTTTCTGCCTTTAGACTAATGACTCAGGATTATTGGGAAAATTTATATCAACTGGTATGGAACTATTCACTTATTCCGCCTCAGGTGGATTTTGACATTTGATTTTTTTTTCAGGTGTTGCGATCAGCTGGCCCATGGCACATGTTATTTTTTATCGTCATTATATTTTTAGGATCATTTTATTTAGTTAACTTAATATTGGCTATTGTCGCAATGTCCTACGACGAATTACAAAAGAAAGCAGAGGAAGAAGAAGCGGCCGAAGAAGAAGCAATTAGGGTAAAGTTTTTCAAACGGAGAAATGCCATTATTAAAATTAAACGGCAAACTTTATTCGCTAAAAGTTAGTTAGGACTTACTGAAAGGCACATTTACTACCTAACGATTGACATCAGATACACCTATCATCTTCTGAAATATCACTGTTTCGTGAAAATTGATCCGACGGAAATCGCTGAGATTATCACTATGGGACATTTTAATAAACATAACGCTTTCTAGCTAGAATTTTTTAACAAAACAGACGTGACATGTCGTCAAGCAGAGGCCATGAGTTATTGCCTAGAACAGTGAATTTTCCTAAGGTCTCACGATTTTTCTGGACATTACAGAATGATTTTGTGAGAACCTGGAGGTGAAAAATCGCCCTTTTTCATAAAATACCTTCAGAGTTTTGCTGAAAGACGCGACCGTGCAAGGGAAACCAACCTTTGAAATATGAATAATGCATGACATATTCACATTAGTACATATCCATCACAACAGAAATAAAACATCACGTTATATTTTGCAGGAAGCTGAAAAAGCAGCGCAAGCAAAACAAGACCGAGCTGATGCGCGCGCAGCGGCAGCAGAAGAAGCGCGAGAAGCACGAGAAGCTGCAGCACACGCTGCTGAAGCTGGTCCTGATATCGTTAAATCTCCATCCGATTTTTCTTGTCACAGTTACGAGCTTTTCGTTGGTCAACCGAAAGGACATGACGACAATAACAAGGAGAAAATGAGCATACGTTCAGAAGGATTAGATTCAGTGAGTGAGCAGCGAAGAATACCTACTAATCCCACCAAGATGCGGAAAGTCAGCGCTGTAAGTGTCTTGATATTTATTGAGCCCAATTTGACTAGCTACCATCATGTCAGGTGACGATCTTCACATAACAGAAATTACCTAGTATGTCTGGGATGAATGAAGGGTATTTTACCTGCTGAGTGACAACAATCACCAAGAGGAGATTGTAGGCCAGGCAACAAGTAATGTATTCCGTAAAATTTTTACCAAAGATTATATTGTTTCAAATGGTTCATTAGGGTGCAATTAGCAAGACACGTTCTCTTGTAAAAGGTTCGTCCTGAGTTATTATTTCACCCAAAGTCGATGATTCAGCAATGATTTTCCTTTTTCAATCCTACCCTCGGGGTTGATAAAGAATGACTAGCTCTCAGAATCAGTCAAATAAATGTCTTGTGCAGCAGAATGCTCGAACCGCTCGTCCTTAATATCGATATTGGTGCAGGACTGACCCCGGCAGCTTCCACAAATAATCGAGCAATGCAGACAGGTCCTCCTGCAGCTATGCTCGACATCCCTGTTGCACTTGCAGTATATCGTCCAGAGAAGCTCATGTGGGGCAGCGTCTATTAACGTCGGAATATGTGTCAGCCCAATCCTTGTGTTTTTTCAGCCCCAATCTTGCGGACTCTTCTTCTTTCCGTACCACTCTTGAACCTGATGGTAGGTTTTGACTGAATGCTGCTGCTGCTTCGGTTGGTGGTAAAGATGCAAGATCGCAAGCACTATTAGAAATTTATGTCGTGAAGCACTGGAACCTGTAGCCATTCAACGATGTGTCACCGCTCGCTCCATAGGCTGCTTCAATGACAGATTTTTCAGCTGCTTGAATCAGGTCTGGAGAAGCATCTCGGTATTTACATATTCCAATGTTTCTTATTCGTAGATTCATATATGGCACCCACTGAAGACGTGAAAGAAGACTATGTGCTCCGCAACTTCTTCTGTTTGAATTACTTTGTCGAATGAATTAAGAAAATCAAGAAAATTTGTATGTGCTAGGATCTCGCATTTTGCTACACATTCGTTAAAAATATATGTATATAGAAAGAAAGCTAAGAAAATTTTCTACAAGAAAATATTATTGTTTGCTGGCCTTATAGGTGGTTTTGTGTGCTAGGGTGCCGGATTCGTGCGATACAATTTTTGTTGCACATTTATCCTTGTTTTATGGTACACTGTGTATCCCAACATATTCAAATCATACATTTTCGGAATCAGCATGAAATTTTGAGTATATCGGTGGTAATTTCGAGTGAATCTGATGCTTTTGGATTTTTGGCGATTTTTAATGTATATTTGATGTTTTTTCAACTGAAAATTCATTTTGTGCCGATCGACTTGAAAATCACAGCATATACTAATTTTGGCATGCTGAATCGATTGGCGTTCGCAAAATCGCTCTATCTCGATTCGGTCGTCGGTTGAAATTGTTATCAAGAGGTTGCAGCTGCAGTTTTCCCACCAAAAATTTTTCTAAGTTTTTTCTATGTTATATTCGTTAAATTCAATCTTTTTTCTATAAGCTGACCGAATTTGAAATCGATTACTAGTCAAACATAGATTCGGTAGGCGTTTTTACGAGCGTGTGCACTTTAAGTTGGACCGATTTTTAAATTTATTATTTTTAATTTTTCGAATACTGTGTCATGTTAAATTGATGGCGTAGAATACGGGAAAAATATTGAAAAAATTCTAGAACGTCCGGAAGTATTTTTTTTGCGGTTTTATGTGCTAGGATCTCGATCCTAGCGCACCTTTTACATTTTTCGCATTTTGCGACCATAACGAAACACATTCGTTAAATACATAGGTATATAGAAAGAAAGCTAAGAAAATTTCCTACAAGATGATGTTATTGTCCGCGTGCCTAATAGTTCGCGTCTAGGTGTTATTCATAACATCCGGCTAACGAAAAAAAAACAGCTCTGGTAACTGATAAATTGTATGTTCAGCCCCCCCCCCCACAAACTGATACCGGCTGCGCCACTGCAATCCACCGTCTATAACACATGATCTCGAAGCTGGCTGAAAAGGTGCGAGGACAACTTATTATCAATAATGAATCAAAATTACTTAGACATAGAAAAATAATAGAATGAATTGTCAACAGTTACCACAACGAGAAAATACAGAAATTTAATGCGCAAGAATCGATATTTCGAAAGTCTAGATTATTGCTAATCGCACCCTAATGAACCATTCAAAACCATAAAGTCTTTGCCAACAATTTTTTACGGTTCCAAACGATTTTATCACCTTGCTGCCTGGCCTATTACAGACCAGGCCTGGGGTTTCGTAATGATGAATGATCCTTCATTAGATAAATCCAATGGTGCCTCATTCAAGAAAATGTCAATACACGTAGTGTAATTCAAACAATGGAAAGCTACCGAAGTACATTTTGGAGCCTGTTTCCACCGTTGCTGACGAAGTTTCAGATGAGAATCTGGTAGATAAAATATCAAGTTTTTTTCTGTTTACTCCCGTATTTCTCACATTTCCATTCATTCCATTTATTCTTCATAAAAGGCCAGATGTCTCAGGAATTTGAAAGACTCCCGTGACACTCGATGATGAGTTGACTTTGCCGTAAAATTCGTATAGTGAATTTGACTAATTTTGGTATCTGGCAGTTTTCTGTAAGTTTCAATTGTTTTCACACCAGAAGTTCCAACAAACACATATTTTAAAATGATTCAGCCTAATTATAACCACAAAGGACACCAACTAAAACTGAAAATCAAGTCTTGAAATTCATCTTCCAAAAAGTCAAACACACCCATCACTTAGCAATAAACCTAGGAAATAACCTCAAACTTAAAAATAAAATGTATAATAATAAGGAACATTTGTCAAAAAAGTTTTTAATAAACTATCAGGAACTTAATCAGCTACTGGTGGAGCAGGACCTTGGGAGAACAAACTCCCTAATGCGTCAATGTATTAACCATAATTCATGCTAATAAAAAGTCAATCTATCTAAAAGTGCTTTCTGAGCTTTTCGCTTTCTTTGAAAGGTTTATGCCATGCAACATACTTTCAAAAACTTCCCAACTCCTACTGAAGTCACCAGCTTCGATGGTAGAAGAAATTGAATGTTGCTTATAAAATGTCCAATGTACTCAAGAAAAATAAAACTAAACTAATAAAAATCATGACAATTATAGTGTTAAGACTTCATTTGTTTAACATTGGCCCCACAAAATGATCAATGTTGAACAAGTGCCATGCACTTTAATTTTATTTGTTGCTATCCATTTTTTGAGTATTTCTCATTTGCTACTTTTAATTCAGCTGAAGGTTAGTCCACTTTATTTTGCTCACACTGTGCCGTTTTACAATTGAACACTTGACACTTTTTTGACCATTTCTGAATAACCAGGAATATGTAAAATAATCAAGTTAAATTCGCGTCCACTTTGATCAACAATGGTTGTATATTTGGATGATCATTTGACGAAAACTGCTGGATGTAGGCACAATTTGCTTCAATATAGCTGTTTTGTTTGATCTTCTTTCAGCTTTGATCTCTTGAAATGATTACTGTCATATCTATAGCATCTGATTTGACTCAAAATTTTACATATTGCTGGAAATTCTCAATGTTACTCAGTTATTCGCATTACAATAAAGACACGAACTCAGTTTCACTGATAACTGCTTGATATAATTACCTAGTACTAGATATAAAATACACATCGTGCATGTACAGACCATGTCCCGTGTTCAGGCAAGTCTGAGTCTACCTGGATCACCATTCAATCTACGGCGTGGCTCCAGAGGTAGTCATCAATTCACGTGTATGCGTAACAACCGGCGTATGGTTGCACCACCTGGTGACCGCAAACCTCTAGTTTTGTCTACATATCTAGATGCACAGGAACATCTGCCTTATGCCGATGATTCGAACGCTGTAACACCAATGAGCGAAGAAAACGGAGCCATGGTCGTCCCTATTTACTATGCCAATTTAGGTATGTACTAGATCACTATCACTTGCATTCATATTTCAAGAGCGCAATGCAGAGGATCTGAAATTTACATTCGACATTCTCTATCAATTATGGCAAATTTGTGAAACAAATAACCGAAATTCCAGAAACCTCGTCATTGCTCCCATGATTATGTTCATATTCATTCAATTCCCAATCAGGGTCACGACATTCTTCATACACTTCTCACGCTTCTCGGATGTCGTACACCTCACACGGAGATCTGTTAGGTGGCTTAGGAGGAAATGGAAAAGTTATGACCAAAGAAAGTCAACTGAGATCCAGGTCGATGAGAAATGGTCCAGCAACAGCACCAAATAATTTTAAAGACTACACTCCCAGAGCTCACCAAGGAGATTATGTAAGTTACTCAGAATTCGAGACATAGACCGAGAGCCAGCAAAAGAGCATGTATGATCAGCTCAAATTTTTTTGAGAAGTTAGCCAGTGTCATAATTTCAGGAATGGCAACCCGTAGGTGTCGACGTTGCTGTGCAATTTTTTTAATGTGTCTAAAAAACTATGCCCTTGGGAAAGAGCGAAAAGCTAATTCTTGTTTTATAATATATCGTACAGCCAAAGTACGAAAGAGTTGTATGTCATAACGATACGGAGTGTCAAATTGTCCGCTATATTTGATTAAACGTGTAGTATTTTTTGAATTCTTGAAAAACGAGCTCAAAGCTAATTGTTTTCCAAGGTACAAGTATGACTGCCTGTTTTTATGACCCTCTTGGTTCATTTTGATGAATAGATAAACTGCCATACTGAGAGGAACTATTTAAATGATCGCTTATATGAATTAAACGTGTCATGTATGGCGTGTACTTCGTGACACCAAAACAGTATGGCATGGTCATAATCCGTGATGAGACATTTTGTTCTACCATTGGGTAAAAAAATAGCTCTGAGCAAAGGGATCAATAATCGGTATGACATACAACACCTCCATGGTTATCTAATGTATGATATCAAACATGAATTAGCTTTGCGCTCATTTTCCAAGGGCAAAGATTTGCGGGCCGCCATACTTGCGCTACCTTGTTATTTATAATATCGGCTCACTCAAAAAGTTTTAGTTTTGAGCCGATCATACGTCTTTTTTTTGTTGTTTCCCGGTCTAACAGTAAAATGAAAATCTATTGATTTTTTGTTTTTTTTTCAAATAGGATGGACCAACTGGCCAGATATGTGAGGGCAAACTCAAGCACTTAGACAATCCATTTATCGATAGTAATCAAAGGCAAACTGTGGTAGATATGAAAGGTACGGAAATGATTTTTTTTTCTTCGTTGTCCTATAATTTTGTTTTTTTTTTTTTTCAGATGTGATGGTCCTGAATGATATCATAGAGCAGGCAGCCGGAAGACAAAGTGGTGCTAGTGATCACGGCGGTAAGTTCATTATTTCACCTAACTCCAAAAACTATCTCACACCCTCTGTCTATACACCATCGCAATTTGCTTTCAATTAGATGTTAATTCTCATAAACTGCACTAGATATATTATATAATCATCTGTTGCTAGAACAACAACTAATACATATTTATTTACTACATTTTTTACTGTGTGGAGGATAAATTAACAAGAAATTTTATTAGGTAACTAAAACAAGTTTATATCGCAAATCTGGCACACTCACATTGTATTGGAGCACTAAATTTGGTAGGGTAATTGTAAATCATGAAACATCTAATGGCAACGGACAAGAATATCCCTGAAGATGTGCTTTACAAAATTCTACAGCGGAAGCTCATTCGAATCCCCTCAATGATTCAGGATTACTGACCGTGATTTGTAACGTTTGATATTATTACTTATTGATTCTGTCCGTTCGCTCAACCTAGGATAGATACATGTAATTTGATAAATCATTTAGTCGATATTAGTAAATTAGCATTACATCTCAAAGCAATTAGTCCAAGCATAAGGGGGTTTTTCTAGGAAAAAGTTATAGAAGTTTTCTCTTAACGGTTTCATATGTATTTTTAGTTGTTGAAGCCGATTATCAACTTTGCCACCTTGTCAGAGGTGAACTAACTAGTGAGATTTTGCACGCACAGTAACTGGAACTTTATACATTTTGTTTTGATGGTGAATACATATAAAACCGTTGAGAAAGAAACTTCCAGAATTTTTTTCTGGAAACGTCAAGTTTGGATCTCATATACTTGGACTAAATAGAATTAGGACTTGTTGCTAGATAGAAAATGCTACTTATATTCATGTACCGTTTTCCTTCCTCAGGCTGATTTGTTCTAGCATGTTATTCCAAACAAATCTGCTATATATTTACTGCACCGGAAGTGTCACTGGGGTCGCCTGAGGTGGTGTTAGCTTTATTGCAGATAGGGTAGTAGGCAAAATGTACTGAAAAATTAAGGAATGTCTACGAAAACTGTTTCTATAATTTCAATAGAAAGAAAAAGTACGGAGTATCCCATGAAGTCCAGATATAAAAGTTCAGATAAACAGATGTCATACCGGGTGATACTAGAAGTAAGCTCGTTGTTTCGATCAGTAGTCAGGCTGAAACACTCTCCTCAGAAAAAAATCTATGGCACTTCCAGTTCAGTACATATATGCTGCATTTTTTTAAGTAAAATACTAGGTTGGAATATGCTTCATTTGTTTTCAACCAAAGCAATTTCCGATGGTGTCAAACGTGTTTTTGCTTTAGCTTGTGGTAAAACTATCTAAGTCAATAGTACTGCTCCTCGATTATTCCAACGCAGGTGCTTCAAAGTTATTATATAGCTCCAATGAAGACTTGTGTCTCAGCTTGCTTCGAAAATCATCGAGTATAACAAAACTCAAACTTAACCAGGAGTTAAGAACGGCTGTCACTATCGCATATTGCACAAAACCTCTTTCCCCAAAAAAGAGTGTGTCAACTTCACTTATACTAATTCTTCGTACAGTTTCTGTTTATTATTTCTCAGCCCAAAATGACGACGAGGAAGAAGAACCGACAATGAAGGAACGATTATTGGCATTCACAATGAAAGTCATTAATATTCTTTGCGTATGGGATTGTTGCGAGCCGTGGTTAGTTTTTCAAAAGTACGTGGCCCTTATTGTATTCGATCCGTTCGTCGAACTTTTCATCACTCTGTGCATCGTGGTCAACACTCTATTTATGGCCTTAGATCATCACAACATGGATGAGGACTTGGATAGGGCATTGAAGAGTGGAAACTATGTAAGTTACTACAAGATTTTCTCTTCCATAACTGCGCTGAAACATAATTTTAGTTATATTGGGAAAAATTCTATAAAAAAGTTTCTTCTCGAGCAGGATTTGAACCCGCGACCTCTGGATTGCCGGTACAGGGCTCTACCAACTGAGCTACCGAGAAGACATGCGTTCCACTGCATATTGGGAGACTGCTTTCTCCTAGAATTTTTCATGTTAGATTTTAGTAGTGTCACCCACAAATTACGGCGTTTTTGAGGTGTTGGAATGTTATAAGATGGGTGGGAACTCATTGGTTTTCAGTAATCATTAAGAACCTTTTACCTAGTATCGTCGACATTCCTATAGAGATATTCAGGGTATGGATCTTCGACCTATAACATTCCAACACCTCACAAACACTACTAAAATCTGACATCAAAAATTCTTGGACAAAGTGGAACGCATGTCATCTCGGTAGCTCAGTTGGTAGAGCACTTCAACCCAGAGGTCGTGGATTCAAATCCTGTTTGAGGAGAAACTTTTTTTCTAGAATTTTAACATATGTGTCTGTATGCCGCTAATTTTTCCAAATATATTTATAACGCAGACGCAACTCACTTCTTTATAATTTTAGTTTTTCACGGCTACATTTATGATCGAGGCCTCAATGAAACTGATAGCGATGAGTCCGAAATATTATTTTCAAGTAGGATGGAATATATTCGATTTTATTATCGTATCCTTGTCGTTGCTAGAGTTGGGCCTCGAGGGCGTTCAAGGTTTATCTGTTTTAAGATCATTCCGACTGGTGAGTAATACTTAATTTTTGTCATAGATACACGTGAATTCATTAATTTTTCAGCTAAGAGTGTTCAAATTGGCCAAGTCATGGCCGACTTTAAATTTACTCATTTCTATAATGGGTAGAACTATGGGTGCTCTGGGTAACTTAACCTTCGTGCTGTGTATTATTATATTTATATTTGCTGTTATGGGCATGCAGTTATTTGGAAAGAATTATACAGGTGAGATACAATTTTATTACATGTTAACAATCAAACCTACCTACGCTACTATCCTCTTTTCTTTTATAACTATCTTTGTCACGCAAATACCATCTCCACAATACCCATTCTTGCGGTGAAGTATTTTGTCCAAATCAAAATGTTTGCTGGAAATTGTATTTTGGACACATCCCTAAAAACTAGTCAATAGTCATATGACTTCAATTTAGGGATTTTTTTCATCAATCGGAAAAATAAAGAACTAAGAAATAAAGAAAAAAAGAACTTTTTGACAAGAGATATTCGTCCCAGAACCTACAACCTCAAAAAACTCCACAATAATACCAATTCCTTTTCTCACTTATCGCTCTGAAGATAATATTCTCTAAACATACAGAATTCTACTTTTTGTGCTAACCCAAAGTTAAACAATCAGTTTGGTCAAATATCAAAACCTCTATAATAATTATTCAAAAAAATGATTGTTGAGATGTTATGCTCATTATGAATTGATACATTTGTTTTTCAGACAACGTTGACAGATTTCCAGATCATGAACTTCCAAGGTGGAATTTTACAGATTTCATGCATTCCTTTATGATAGTATTTCGAGTACTGTGTGGAGAATGGATCGAGTCTATGTGGGACTGTATGTTGGTTGGTGATGTTTCATGCATCCCATTTTTCCTAGCCACGGTCGTTATTGGCAATCTTGTGGTAAGTACCATTCGCCTTCTCACATTTACAATGAAGACAACACATCCACTGCCAAGTTGAACTGTGTTTAGAAATCCATATAATGGTAATATTCTCAAAACTTCTTGATCAGTAGGATTTCAGTTCTATCCCATTTACAACCATATTGTCACAAATGAAACTCAAAAGTACACAACTACAACGCTAATATGATGGCCAAAGATGCAACAAACTTCGGCGCAAGTCAAGCTGCAGAGAGTACAGCGGCTAGCTCGTCTCGTAATAGCTGGGCGATATTAACATGACCTTCTGAAGCATTAGAGGTAATTCTAAACTTTCCACCATTGAAGCAGCACTCAGTGCCTTCAGACTGAGCCAGACTGTAAACTTATAAGCAAGAAATCAGATCGGAAGATTTTGGAACACATTTCCCTAGAAGCCAGTGTCTAATCAGACAGATGGCATTCCAGTTACGTAAGACTCCACAATGCAGTTTGAAGTGGTCATATACAAACACCAAATTTGCACAGAGAACGGACACCCTTAGTAACACGCCAACCATCTTTCAAGCTGAAGTACATGCTACAGAGATGTGTTCCCAGGAGTGCCTCGAAAGAGGCAGAGATAGCCAAGCAGCACTGAAAGCTCTGAAGGTGTACACTTGTGAGTCTAAGCTGACTTGGGACTGCAAATGATCCATCTGGGACAACTGGTGAGACAACTGACAAGAGGCCATAAGGGAGCAGACTGCCTTGCCAAAGATAAGGCAAACACACAATTTCCAGAACCAGTATTCTCCTGTGAACTCTCTAAAGCCCAATTGAAAGAAGAATTCCGAACCTGTGAGACGTAACCAAGTTGTATTTTGGACAAACTGTGGAGGCCTTTTTAGTTATTGATGTGTCCCATTTTTTGTTGGTTCTAATGGACATTAATACTGAACAAAAACATAGAACGGTGGAATGAAGAAGATCAAGTATTTTCGGTTACGTTCTGAATATCACGATTCATAGTTACAACTGGTAGTGGCAATGTATCTCTACCACAAATAACATGTAATGTCTCTCTCACACCCACATATAATATTTGAAATAATATTTCAGGTATTGAACCTCTTCTTGGCCTTGCTCTTGAGCAACTTTGGTTCGTCTAGTTTATCGGCTCCAACAGCTGACAACGATACGAATAAGATAGCGGAGGCATTTGATAGAATTGGTCGTTTTATCAAATGGATCAAGGCTAGTGTTGCAGATATCGCAAAACTGATAAGGTTTAAATTAACAAACCAAATATCCGACCAGCCGTCAGGTGAGGGACCCTCCAACAGTTGGAACCAAGGTTTTTATCCAACAATCTGAATAGCTAGCTGACGGTTATGTGCTTGCATTGCAAAGTAGTTCTTCTACTGTGTGACTATTGGAATGTTTTTTGTCCAGCATGCTTTGTACCGTTCTAGTTGTATTTAGAGACAAAAAACATTAAACACTAAAATTGAAATAAAAAGTGGGCAACTTTCTCTAATTTCCAGAAAAGGGGGGAGGTAACGAGTTCATCAAATAAACATCTGTTAGTAATAATCTAGCGGACTTGCCAAATATTTGTCTATAACTTTCTTTTCCACCATCTCACAAATTCCTAATGCACATTCATCAGGCATAAGCCAATATTAATGGGGCTTTTGCTAACTTTGTAACTGTAGAAGGTTTGAGTTTTTATTGGAGTTCAGTATACATGGAAAATACTTTGATTAAATTTCTCCGACATAAAATTAATATTATAGGTACAGTAGTAATCACAGATAACGGAACATAGGTGGAATAAAAATATTAGAGCTTTTGATATTGGCCGGTGATAAGCTAAGAGCTAACACCGTTGTCTACTTCATACGGGAAATTAGCTGGTTTCTGGAAAGTGTACAGGTAACGAGGCGAAATATTTTATCGAGGATTATCGGTGGTTCTCGTCAAACGATGGCGCAAAAGATTATTGGATTTTGCTTGTTGTTATTTCTTATGATAATGATAATGTACATTTATTACCAGGACATAATACATTTGGGGAAAAAATGAAGCCTTTCAATATGATATAAGATTGGTATAGACCATTCTAACTCTTGCACCCCTATTGGTCAGGGGCTGGGCAATATGAATTGACCTTATTTATTCTCTCCCATGTTCCGTTCATCGTGTTATCCATATAGTTGGATAGTATAGTATACTGTTATAGTAATCAACGTAGCTGAATGGTTGAAACGTAGTTTCATAGTAAATGCATGAAATTATTACAATGTGAAGTAGCAAAATAATGACAAGTTATTTATAGATTCAGAAAGTTTCATTCCAACTGTTAATTATAAAGATAATCATGCATATTTCGGAGACAAAATAAATGACTCTTTTCTAGATCCAAGAGATGGTGGCCTGGATAAACCCGGAGATGAAATACTAGCAGATGGCATGATTTTCAAAGATAAAAAGAGTCCGAAAGATAGACTAGAAGTAACAATAGGCGATGGCATGGAATTCACGATACATGGCGATTCAAAAACGAATTTGAAGAGAGGCAAAAACATAAATAATATCAACAAAAGTAAAACGATCGGAAACTCTATTTTGGACCACGCTGACTTTCTTGGACATTTGGAAGACGATGTAATTAGTAACAAATCTTACGGAAGTCATAAGCACAGATTCAGGGACGAGAGTCATAAAGGCAGTGCCGATGTATTAGACGATCAAGAAGAAAAACGTGATGCTAGCAAAGAAGAACTGGGAATTGATGAAGGTAACAAATCTATTTCTATCGAATGAATTGAATATATGCGATTCTGGCTCTTTACAGAAATAGAAGAAGATGAGTACGATTGTCAAGGGCCACTAGACGATGACATCATAGATGCAGCAACCGAAGATATAATCATAGATGAATTTTCCGCAGACTGCTTCCCAGAGAAATGCTACAAGAAATTTCCATTTTTGGCTGGTGACGACGAGTCGCCGTTCTGGCAAGGTTGGGCAAACCTGAGATTCAAAACTTGGCGGTTGATAGAAAACAAATATTTTGAAACAGCTGTTATTACAATGATTCTGCTCAGCAGCTTAGCGCTGGCACTCGAAGATGTCCATTTATCATCAAGGCCCATATTACAAGATATTTTGTATTACATGGATAGAATATTTACGGTGATATTTTTCTTCGAGATGTTGATAAAATGGTTAGCTCTAGGTTTCCAAAAATATTTTACGAATGCATGGTGCTGGTTAGATTTCATAATTGTTATGGTGTCCCTAATCAATTTCGTTGCATCCTTATGCGGGGCTGGAGGTATTCAGGCATTCAAGACGATGAGGACCCTAAGAGCTCTAAGGCCACTGAGAGCTATGTCTCGTATGCAGGGAATGAGGGTAAGTCGAAAAATTCGAAGAATAATCAGCAACTTAACTGAATTGTTTATCCGATAGGTTGTAGTAAATGCATTGGTACAAGCTATACCTTCTATCTTCAATGTATTGCTAGTGTGCTTGATATTTTGGTTGATTTTTGCTATCATGGGCGTACAGTTGTTTGCGGGAAAATACTATAAGGTAACTATTTTCACCTATCGCGATTTACCTTGAAGTACTAATACACATTATTATTTTCAGTGCGTAGATAATAATAAGAGCGTTTTGAGTTTTGAAATCATCCCCGATTATAACGCTTGCAAAGCTGAAAACTATTCTTGGGACAATTCTCCAATGAACTTCGATCATGTCGGCAAAGCGTATTTGTGCTTGTTCCAAGTGGCGACATTCAAAGGTTGGATCCAAATTATGAACGATGCAATCGACTCCAGAGAAGTGAGATAACCCAAATTCAAATGGACTACAAAGTAACTCGCTCTGATTTTGTTTTCAGATGAACAAACAACCTATCAGAGAAACCAATATTTACATGTACCTTTATTTCGTATTTTTCATCATATTTGGATCGTTCTTCACTCTCAACCTGTTTATAGGAGTAATCATCGATAACTTCAATGAACAAAAGAAAAAGATAAGTATTTCCATAAAATAAACACTATCATATCATTATCAAATATCAAAAGATATTCAAACATTTAATGAAAACTGATCTACCTCAACACAAACTAGATAGGAATAGAAAGTGGTTCAACTCCAAAAGTAAATTTTATTTCTACGGAAATAATCTTTCAAACTCGCCAAAGGAGTTTACTAAGGGATTTCATGTGTAAGTTATAACCGCAGTATGTGGTGTCAAAGTTTCATCGAGAATAATGAAGAATTTCTTTACTATCGTGGAAACACTGAAGTTCACGAGAGTATAGTTTATTACTTTTAGCAGATTTGTTGGTACCATTTCGTTGATGGTATAATTCTTAGACAGTGTTGGAATACAAAAACGTTGATCATGACATTCCTGTTTGTTAATGTGTAAATTGTTATCGGAAGATTAACGGTATAAGTTATTCTGAAGTCACTCTGAAGAATTTGACGATCTATGATTTCTCTAAACGAAAATAAAATCCAAATTATCAGCAAATCAAAAATATTTAGTTATTTCAGCCAATCACATGTCATCAATGAAAATTTGACATTGGCCCATGATGAGAACCTTTTGGTACCCCTGACGGATCTGGAGTTGTGTTCCAAAGATTTATTCGTATTCACTGATAATGCTCAGTAGAAACTTTATATCTAATCTAGTTTATATAATTTTTCCAGAATAAATAGATATGTTTATTTGAGTGAACATAAACATACAGGCCATACTACTTGCAGAGATACCACTACATTCATATAGTTTTTACAGAATAGCCAGATAGTAAATATGTGTGAAAATTAAAATAGGGCTTACAGAATTACCACTATACACTCATCATTCTTTGACCTGATGTTTAATTTTTGAGTTTTCATTATTGGATGATATAGAAACAGGAGCAATTCCAATGAAACTATAATGTACTTCAAATATTAATAATCACCAATTACACCAATATTGTTCAAGAATAGTGCAAAATAATTGAAATAATTGATACGCAGGAGGATCTCTGGAGATGTTCATGACTGAGGACCAGAAGAAATACTACAATGCAATGAAGAAAATGGGTTCGAAAAAGCCAATGAAAGCTATACCTCGACCAAGGGTAAGTATCTTTATTGAACAATTATGACATGAAGCACTACATTTTCAAGTTCATACATAATTTCGTCATGCACACATATTCAAGATGTTATATTTTCAAATGTGGTTATCATTTGAAGGGACTTCAATTAGTCAATCGAATATATTATATCCGAATCCGATATATTGAATTTTACAACTGTGAGTTTAAAACAATCTGAAAACGTTTGAAACGATTTTGGAAATTTCTCTAGTATTAGAATTATTCACACTAATGCTTCGTTATTTTTTGTTTCAGTGGAGACCCCAAGCGATAGTGTTCGAGATAGTAACGAATAAAAAATTCGACATGTTCATTATGTTGTTCATCGGTTTGAACATGTTGACGATGACGATGGACCATTACCAGCAGAAAGAGGCGTTCACGAAAGTTCTGGACTACCTCAACATGATTTTCATAGTTATATTTAGTACAGAGTGCCTCATGAAAGTGTTTGCTTTGCGTTATCACTATTTTACGGAGCCATGGAACCTTTTCGATTTAGTGGTCGTCATTTTGTCTATTTTGGGACTGGTGCTCAGTGATATTATTGAAAAGTACTTTGTGTCACCTACCTTACTGAGGGTCGTAAGAGTGGCAAAAGTGGGGAGAGTTCTTCGTTTGGTCAAAGGAGCTAAAGGAATCCGCACGCTGCTTTTTGCACTCGCCATGTCACTGCCTGCGCTCTTCAACATCTGTTTACTGCTGTTCTTGGTCATGTTCATTTTCGCCATATTCGGGATGTCTTTCTTCATGCACGTCAAGGACAAAAGTGGCCTCGATGACGTCTACAACTTCAAAACCTTCGGACAATCCATGATTCTTCTATTTCAGGTGAGAAACACTGAAAATTTCATAATAAAGTTACAACGATCAAATAACGACTGTGTGAAAAAACGTCAAATGAAAGTTGCTCAATTTCGGAAAAAAAATATATTATCAGGACTGTTCTTTGCGATCAAGGTCAAATGTGCCAGCTATTAACCACTGAAGGATTTTGTCTATAATATGCCATTCATGAGATTGTTAAATAGAAATGTAACGATGTTTTGGATTTTTTTTCGAACTGTCTAATGTGTTTTGAGAACTCTTATAAAATTGTAAAAAGAAAAAATTATGATAACCATTTATTTTTCAACATTTTGCAAAAATATGCAAGATTGCTCTAGTGTTTGACTTAGTAAACATTCTGATGTTCCCTTCTTTAACACTTTGACCTATATTAGTTCCAGTTATTGTATATTGATTTCTGGAGACCTCAAAAGTATACCCAAACAAGAAACATCTTTTCCATTGCCAACCACAACATGTCGTATTATAGCAACTTCCATTTCAGTCTACTTCTGGACATAGCTTTCGCTCTCAATATCATATTCCCCTCTTTGTTTACTAAAAATACTATTTTCACTGTTCAGAAGACGCCGTAGCAGGAACTTCTTGTCGGGCTTTTGTCCTGGTTGCTTGATTTTTGCTTTCATGAATCGGCAAAAATTCGAATGCCGCTCGTATTGTATTAGAATTTGATCAAAATCATATGAAGCTTCTGGTAAAATAAATAAATGTAATACTGGCTATTTTGCCATCAAATATTCATTATTAACTTGTAATAATGCTACTGATAACATCAATAAAAATTACAAAGAGATCTAAAATGGTTCGACAGAAGTTTTCGTCCTAAATATGTACCTACAAAATCAGTTAAAAAATTGGTTGGTGGTTATTCGAGCACAAAAACTGTGCCGCTTTCAAAACATTATCGAACTTTTTTCTCTAGCGGCATTACTTTATTACTAAACCGAACTGTTCATTTGGCTGAACGTTCAGGTCTTTGACTACTCGGCGAGTCTTTGCAGGATGAGCCGAAAAACCAATGAGAATCGGAGGAGGCTCCGCCCGTTTGATGTCTGCCATAGTTGCGGCCAGTCACGTAGAATTATTACAACACAACGGGATGTAGCTAAAGCTTAGAATTTTTTATATGAACCAAAAGGTTCCTAGATAATGAAGTATTTTCCAATTTGAATTTCAGATGTCCACTTCAGCTGGTTGGGATGGCGTTTTGGATGGGATCATCAACGAGGAAGACTGCAAGCAACCAGACAACGAAATTGGAGAAACGGGTAACTGCGGAAATTCTACAATAGGCATAGCTTTCCTACTGAGCTATCTCGTTATATCGTTCCTCATAGTTATAAACATGTACATTGCTGTAATTTTGGAGAATTATTCTCAAGCAACCGAAGACGTGCAAGAAGGTCTTACGGACGACGACTACGATATGTACTACGAGATCTGGCAGCAGTTCGATCCTGACGGGACGCAGTACATCCGTTACGATCAATTATCAGATTTCCTGGACGTGCTAGAGCCTCCGTTGCAAATACATAAACCGAACAAGTATAAAATAGTTTCGATGGACATTCCAATCTGCAAGAGTGATCTTATGTTTTGTGTAGATATTTTAGATGCTCTAACGAAAGACTTCTTCGCCCGCAAGGGCAACGCTATCGAAGAAACTGCCGAGTTAGCGGAAGTACAGGGACGTCCGAATGAGGCCGGTTACGAACCGGTTAGTTCAACCCTCTGGAGGCAACGCGAAGAATACTGTGCTCGACTGATACAAAACGCGTGGAGGAAACATAAAAGGAATCGTGGTGGAGCCGCGGATCAGTCTGACGAAGGGGAGATGGACATCGAAGGGGAGCTGGAGGCCCGACAAACAGCAGTCCTGGTAGAAAGGAACGGGCACAAAGTAGTGATACATAGCCGTACACCCAGCATAAGCTCAAGATCTGCGGATGTATGAGATTGGCCCCGCCCCTCCCCAACTCAGCCATAGTCAGGTTGCTATGCTCTGATGGCCAGATCACACGTTGCTTTATCTCGGCTGAATTCAAATGTTTCATTACTCATACATCGAAATCCGTACATCCTACCCGAGTTGTGTTTCCGAATTTTTTAAGTTGATAGACCAGAATATGTCCGAGATAAAAACTTCACGTGATAAAGTTTGTGCAGTGTAGTTTGATGGAGAGAGTATCGTTTCCCAGGTATCAACTGCTTTGCTGCTCATATTGCTATTGGCATATCGATGAACCACCGCAAAACTGTGTCAATAATATGAATTATAGTTTTATGGTCAGTAGGTTGGTGAAGGTAAACTGATGGGTATCGCTAGATGATTGTAGGTCGTGAGAATTCACAAGTGACCCAGCACTAGTTCTGCGACTGAACCAGCTAGTGGTATTCAGCAATATACAGTTACCGCAATACAGTTGATTCAGTTTATATTTCTTCTTGTTGATCAGAGAATCCTGTCAATTTCACCGAATGATCATTATATCACTTATTGAGTTCCAGTCTAGTTTGTGATTTCGGTGAATTTGTAATCAAAAGGGTTCCTCTTAATGATCATTTATACTGTAAAATCATCATAGAAAGTAACTTTTGTCTAACTGCTGTTAATACAACAACCCAGCTTAGAATATTATCAGCCTTTGATGCTCCATACGAGAATTCGAGGCTGAATTCCACAAAGACCCTGAATCATTCTGTCTCAAATTATCGCCTTTAGAAAACAAAAAATGTACAAACACTTAGTATATAGCTGAGATAATGACAATGTTGGGAGCAACAGTTCCCAAGATGCTCCCAACCGTTGTAATCTGGCAAACATTGATATGTATATTAATAATGTCAAGGCAGATGGATGATTCAGGTTTCAAACCTAATTCGTAAAAAAGTGCATTTTTTTGGCAAGTTTCGAAATTTACTTTTATCGGGTATAATTTTGCCAATGCACAAGCCAAAAATATGCATTTTTTGAATTTCGTTAAGTTATATTCTAAATATGGCTTGAATCAATGAACAATAAACTATTAATAAAGTGGACTATTTTAAAATCACGAGTTATATTCATATAATGGTGCTTTCTTCAATTGCTATTTTCAAGCTATCTTCACATGCTACATGGACCGCTAAGGGGGAGGGGCAAATGGGAAAAATTTGCAGAATCCACAAATTTTTGTAGCCTCATACAAAACAAACCAAACTGTGTGTATGTGTGACATTTTTCTACACTTATTTTCTAGCAATAAATAGTAAAACCTATTCAAGGGCGCGCTTTCTACTATTGAACTAGTTTTTAGTGTGAATTCATTACATTTAACACACATATGACCAGCAATTTGAACATTGTGTCGGCACAAATTTATAATATACTTCCACAACACCTATTGTACAGTACGCATTTTTTATTAAGGCTATAGGAATGAAAACCAAGTTTCTGTGATGACATCTCAAATACGCTTTGAGAAAAAAGTGTCACCCATACCTAGGCAAAAATTTATTCATACATTTCTAAATAACAAGAAATACAAGCGATGGTGCTGTAGTTCTTCGTTATAAATGCTGTTATATTATTTCGTTAAATCAATTGATTAGTATATTATTGTTGGAATTTTATATGAATATTATGGTAAGGGGAGTGTTTGGTTGATGTTTTTTTGTATTATGTTTGCGTTATTTTCCTACAACCTCTGTTATCGTAATGCCATTCCCAGGCAGTATACTGACGATGAGGTACCAAAAGACGCCTGCTGGGTTCAGGCCCATCATCTTTTAAAGGGGTTTTCGCCAGTGTTGTAGAAGTTGTGAAAAAATCGTACCCATCCATGTGCTACATAATATTAGGTATCAAGAATTATTCAAATATGTATTTTATAATCATTATTGAATTATTTTGATATTTATATGAGTATTCATGAAACACTATTATTGCGATTGCTAAAAAGAATTTTATAAATTGATGAGTATAAGAGTTTCTCAAAATTTTTCAAAATTTTATATGTAACAATGATTACTACTGAAATAATATTCACAAACTAAGAGGATGCAGTAGAATATTTCATTATCTAAACAAGTTATTGAAATGAACCATGTCAAATATATTTCAATTTGGATTATGGATTTTAATTTTCACAGTTTCTGACATTTCAGGAGTAACTACTAAATACATCTTCTAAACAGTGTCCTTCATGTAAAATGAGTTTCTAGATGCCTGTGGTGTCATACAATGAAAACACATATATTCATACCCTTTTACCGCACACTTTTACTTTATCCTGGATGCGCGTTTTCGATAGCCATGTTATTAACGTTATCAGTAGGTTACTAGGCTTACAGTAAGTGAATAACGGTTGGTTACTTTATGTTCCCCAAACAGAAAGTCACTCTGATTGACTTTTGGTATTATCAATCGAATTAAAAATTTTGAATAATTTGATGTGTTTATATTAATGTGGGTAATTCCTCCCCAAGAATAGTTATATAATAGGATTTTTGGTATTTTTTAATTAAATTATGAAATTTAAGCCTCTACCCTCCAAGAAAAAAAATTTGCGACGTGCGACGCCCTTGGACTGGGTCAAAATATAGATATACTTTACAGTTTACACCCTGACATTTAACAACTACCTATGTTATGATCATGTATTCTTTCAAATAACATAAAAAAGTCGGCGAAAGAGTATAGAAGTGTTTTATTTTTAAATTTGTTTTCTATGCTATTCCATACCCGAAAAAAATAATTGAAAAAAGAAACATTAGAATTTAAAAAAGCTCTTTCAGATGACACCACAACGAAAATTCATGAATATAACCTGATAAACCCAGTAGAAAAATATTCAAGAGCCCACATTTATTTACTCACTCGTCGTTAAGTTTCTAAATGGACATCTAAGAATAAACTAAAGATGTGTGGTGAAGGTGGAATATATCATTTGTTGTCGTATCCACACTGTACTGGTTGAAGCTTTTGGTCTAGTAATGAATAGAATGAGTGTCCATCTTCAGGAGTAAGATCTTCACGTATATTTGCTAAAAAAGCCTTTGCAGTGGGATTGGGCAATCCAGCTGAGATTATAACATCATGTTGAAACTGTTAAAATTATTTCCGTATACCTTAGTAGTTCACAGATGGGCATAACTTTTTCATACAAACTTCTCTTCTGGCATTTCAAAATGGGAATTTTCTTGGACAAGTTATTGGCCCACCCAATATATGCTCAGATTATCTCGTGAGAATATTTTTTTGTATAGAATACGTAAATACTGACGACCTCTGACAATTTGTTACAGAAATCACGGAAAGAATCATGAATATAAATAAATAAAGGCAATAAGAACACGGTTGTTATCGTTAAGTATTAGACTAAATTAAGTATTGTTATTGATAAGAAAATGAATATCTGAGAAACAGCGTTGCCTTATTTGATGTTTTGCTAACCAAAAACGACAATCAATCAAACACTTTCCATATTCCAGGACGCAAAGTGATAAATATATTTATACAGGCAATCGCTACTATACAAAATTATTTGAATCCAATTCCTAGCTCTACAGCTTCTTTAATTCATGTTTAAACTATACATTTTTTTCGTACAAACGATCTTATTCCGAACATTCAAATGATTGGTGGAACTAAGTCTGCTAATATATTGTACTGCATTGATTATAGTCCTACGTGCGGTATTTTTTTTTAACAAGGACTCAACCAGTCCAAGCGTTATAATGTGTGCTATTTCGAATTTACTGATAATACCAAAATTGGTACACGACACATTGTAATAAATCATTTATGTTTATGTATCTATATATACGATTGGTTTAGTATGTTTCATATAAAAAAAATTATGCAGACACACCTATATCTTTGGGCCCATCAAACAGTGTATCATGAATGTAAATTACATTAATAAATGAAAAACATTACAGTTATTTAAGGTACGAAATCTGTTATTTTTAATGAGTGAAAAAGAAGCTACAAAACTCAAACAAAAAAATATACATTTTGCACATGACTGTAAACATGCTTTTTTATATTTTGCATATAATTTGAATAACAAATTATGTAGATACATGTTAACATGCACATGAAATGATTCAAATGTGTTCGGAACTTAGTATCTACATTTCCAAACCCATTCATGTAATATAATGAATAATCATAGTATTACAACATATATACATATAATTTTTCTAAGCAATCGTTGTTTTTAGGATAGCTATTGATATATTAAGATTTAGTTTGTAAGCTTTGCGAAAAATTAAAGCGATCTCGATTTGAATTTGAAATAATTATTGTCCATCTACCATTCTGTTACATTTTTATTGTTTTGTTGTTGATTTGTTTCAATAAAAAATCATAAAGTATTTATAAACACCATTTAAATCAACCACTTGATTAACAAATCCATACCCAGGAAAGTCACAATTATAAAACGCCTAATAATCAAGCTTGTTTAGTTTTCAACTCTTCAAATATTATATTCAGAATTATTAAATTTCAAAGTGCCTCAAGTATATTTTTTGTGAAAAAAAATGCACTAACAAGGTCTGCGTTTTTGTATCCAGGTATCATGAAAATAGTATTAAACAAAGTTTTCACACTGCCTCTAATACTTACCCAAAAATGTCTTCCATCTCTCCTACTATATCGTATATGATAAAAAAAACAAAATAGTAGGATAACTAACCTGAGCTCACTGCAGTCTTTTAAATTTTCTTCATGCTGTGAAATCATGAGTTTTTTTCTCTTCCCCAGATACTGGAAATTCGTATTAACCAACTTTTTATTCTCATTCAGTATCTGAAAATTGCATAAACCAGGTGAAAACTATAAAATGATAAGGGTACATTAATTAGTATTAGAGTGGATTATTTTCATTACCAATAACAACAGTGACTATACACAGGGTTTTGTGAAATCCCTTTCTCGTAAATTGAAAGTCAATTTCAGTTTCGAGAAAAAAAATATATACGAGGAAATGTTTTGAATCAATCTCAGTATTCTGACATAATTAAAAAAAAAAGAACAGATACAGTTGTAATATTATTAGTGTAAAGATATAATTAAGTAGATGAAAAGACAAAAAAATTACAAGAAATATCAAATATAAAAGAGCAAGTTTCATCGAGAGTTCAGACTCCACACTCCTTTGTCGTCTTTTGGAAACTTTCAACGAACGCTATATTATTAAATGCAACTGTTTTTGAAAAGGAGAGTAGAATAATTAATTTTATTCTTTAATGGCTGATCAGTGACAAGGTAGGTCGGACAACATTAGAGTCATCCTGCCTCAGCCCAATGAATTATAATCCACTGTACAACTAATATTTTCCCGCAAGTGAAAAGCAGCGACTTACAGTAAAAGTCCGTCGCAGCGCCACCCGCGGGGAAGCCAACAAGCAATTCTCGGTAGCAAAGACTCCAGGAAGAGAACAGAGTTCGAGAATTTTTACGAATAAAGAAAAAACACTGCACTCACGAGTTTCATGCAGTATTTTTTCTACAACTGTCAAAAAAGATAACCAATTCAGATGTTTGTTGCCAATATAAAATGAATTTACCTATTTGTTGATGTGAATATTGTATTATTAACGTTCACTTAACTTTCGAATAACTATATACTTACCATTAGAAAGAAATTGTTCACTCTTCTCCAAAATAATCGAACAATATTCTGGGAGCTAACGAAAACCTTTTTCTTTAAGCTATTTCAAAAAAAACTCATATCCTATCCGCACTACCCACGATTTTCTCTGTTCAGCCTCCATTACTTTCAATTTCTACTTACTTAAATACGTTCTTAGTTATAAAAAATTCATTATCTGGAGGGATGCAATTTGAAATATAACTGTATATCCCACTCACGTAGTTTCATATGTTGAACCAAAATATGACAGTAAACATTCCATCTGGGAAATGGCTGTAACCATCATAAAAACCACCCACAAACATTAATGCACATTTAAAAACTTCCATTCTACAACAAAACAAAAAAATCAACTTTAGCTTCACCAAAAGTCAAAAATCGTTCGCCTCTGTTGGAATTATAAAACTCAAACTTATAAAAATCACAGCCAACTTATCAAATTCATGGCCTACTTTGACATTAACGTTTTAATTGAATTGGTCAAGCTAGTGACTTTAATGTTCAAATGCGTATCTATTCCAATCCTATTTATACTACTTCAAAAAGATATAAACCCCTCGTAATTATATTGATAGCACATACGAACCCCGATTTACTAGGGGTTTTGACGGCATCTTCAGAACCCTCAACATGAAAGTGGTATAAAAAACTTGGCATGAACTCCCTTAGCCACTACCAAAGAGAAGTCGGTGATTTATGAAATTAGCTATCAGGACTGCGAGAAGTAGAGAACTAGAGGGGCTATGAGAGTACAGTTCAAAGAACACTGTACTCATGTCTGATTTTCGAGAACAGAAAAATCGAGTGTGTCCCAATTTGACAAAACAAGTTTGAAATTGATTTGACAGGTTGGTAATAAATATTATTATAATGAGGTCATTATAAATTGCCGAAAAGGTATAAAAAGTAGAACAGGTAAATTTCCAAATAATTAATATTGAGTGCAATTAACCAGATTAGTAGTAGAAACAGGATTAGAATAGAGGGTGTCGAGTGAATTAACATAGTTTTGGTGTTTTGGGTAGTTTCTATTTCTTGAATTGTATTCACACCAAAGGTTCCACATATTCATTTATTTGATCTAATATTCATCACAATTTGAACAATGTCTTCAAATAAAAAAATATATAATCTCGTACACAAAACAAGTCAATTATTCCACAGTTTTTTTTATCCAATTTGTCACTTTACAAAATTGATTTACAGCTGATCCAATTCCTTGTTGCTTTTCACTTCCACGACTCTCCAATTTCTTGACAACTCGAGCACCAACTTCAATCAATACAATAAATAAAATGGTCATTAAAAACAATCTTCATGAAAATATTTCTAGCCTCCAAGAAAGATTTCCAGCATAATCTTGAGGTGGTGTGCAATACTTCGGGTCTGCAAAATATCAATAAAATAAAAATAAATTAGATATAAGTAAAATATGAATCCAATTCACCTAAATCTTGTTTATTCTGTATAATTGCTAATACATCATAATCGCTTGTATCCACATCTTTAAGAAAAACTTCCGACCAAATCTCCGGAATCCTCTTGATCATATCTCTTTGTAGCTCTGTGAATCTGTTGTGCAACTCTTTGGACATCTGCACATTTTCGTTTTCAACGACGAGACAGACTTCTCTAATATCTTTTCCAAAAGTAGAGGTTTCTGTGTACAGAATATGGAGTGCTCTTATGAGTGCGATGTCTTCATAGAATCCACCTTCTCTTAAATCGGTTTTCTTTCTCTCTTCTTTCCTTCTATTCTTAGATGATGAAGTAGATCTGAAATCAGAAAAATGCTCAACTATAAAATATCAGGGTGTTACGGTAGGTTTGCGGTAGTTTTTATTTATTTACAAAATTCTGGTTCAGAACAACCTGAAACTCAGAAAGACAGTATCTATCATAAGTTACAATGACATGTAAGACTTTGACAGTTGAAGAAATAAAGAACCAACTAAAGTATTGTAAAGTAGTCCATAAAAACATAAAATTTAATGAAAATATTCATTTTTCTCTAATATAATAAATGAATTTACCCTCTTGATCTGGAAGTAGCTCTTGATGAACCTATTGAGGAAATGGTACTACCACTTTCTGAGTATAAATCTTCGTCACCTTCGTAAATTCCTTCATAAGATCTTCCTAATTTTGACTTTTTCTCTTGTCGAACTATTTTCAACCGATCCGCATACTTTTCAAAACTGTATTTAAAACCATTGATTTTCTCCATCAATACAGACATGTAGTTCTTCAAGCCAGGAAGAATATCTCTTTCTGAAAGAATTATTGTTGAAAATGTAATAGCATACAGGAAATGAGTTCAAATAATATTTCATTGCAGTTTTAGTAGGTCTAATTTTTCTGAAAATTGGTTAAGAAAAGTACACCATTACATAACCCCACTTTGATTAGTACTGTGCTAACGTTATTTATAACTTTGATTTGAATAAAATTGTAATGTTGCAAAAGTTGCAGAATAGGGGTATGAGAATAATATTGAAGTGCAAACAATACACCAATATAACTTTAATGGAAGTGCAGAACATACTCTATTTTATTGCTATGGGTTTTATGTTCAAAATTATAAACAGCTTTCAGCCATTAAAGGAATCTATGATTGTTCACAATGAGCTTATCAACTATGACACAAGATGTCCTGACCTACCAGGATTGCTCATTGCCATAATCCTATGCAATAGGAGAATTGGGTCAAAAATCTATCAGAAAACAACTACTTTCCTGACTGATACCACGACGGACGTTGAATTACATCTAATGAATTTCCGTGCAGAGTTCCTACAAGTAGATCTACTGACATGATACATACCTATTACATCAGAGGCACCATATGTTCTAGCCATACAGATAGCTTTTCTAAAACATTTTCGCTCAGTGAGAGTGGATATTGCTTTCTCATAATCCTTATTGTAATGTTCCAGTAATGTCACAGCCTCATCTATCCTATTCTCTTTCAATAAACTATCTGATAGCTCATACAGTGTTGCTCTTCGTTTTTCTTCCTCATACTGCAATAAAGCCATCAAACTCAGTACTTCCATCCACTCCAAAGAGAGTTTGTATTGAATGAGAGCTTCTGAGAACAATTTGGCTTGTTTCAATATAAATCCAGCTTCAATATACTTTTGGCGCAGAGCGAGTCGCTTGGCATATAGTCGGGTTACCAATTCAAAGTGGTCATGATGATTTCTGACAGAGGCATAGGCAGTATCTTCCAACTTGTTGTTCACTATGAAATCTGAAATGTATTCCTGACTGAATTCATCACACCTAAGAAGATACTTCACAGCATTTTTGAGATTATGGCCCTTTACGCTCATTTGAAATCTCCGAACAATAGGACTCAACTTCTTAAGGTTTGCAATTTCTGGTTCATAAATTTTGGGATCTTCAGTACTGTTATGATATACTAGGGACAAGAAATCCAAATTGAAGAAACTAAAGGCAGCACTGAGAACTTCCTTGAAATGTTCCTGTATCAGCAGCTGATTCAGTGCTTTACTGCATGCAGACTCATTTTTCTCCGGATTAGCCTCGTATACGTCTTTGATTGACTTCAATGCTGAATGTAAAGAGATGTGTTTCTGTTGGATGGCTATAATGCTAGACAAGTTATGTATACAATCTGACGATATCAAATATTCCAAAATTTTCTTGACAATCTCCAGTTTATTGCAGTTTGGAGCACATACTGAGCTGAAAGAGTAATTTTTGTAAAAGGTTTCGAAGCAATTTTCTCTCAAATTGAAATCAGTAACAATAGCAGTCAGAAAGGCCAAGTTCTTTGCAGCTTTAACAAAATCTTCTATATGCTCACTGAATCGAGTTGGATTCAAATCAATCAAAACATTCCAATTCACTTTCTCCTCTCTCAAAATTTGTAACACACCATCCCATTTATTTTCTCCAAGCATATTTTCTATCACATCAATGGTAATCAGCTTGCATCCAATACTCTCCAAGTTACCCCTTGGAAGCTGTAAGATGATTTGAGGAGGCAGCACGTTGTTACAACTCACTATTCTTGCACCCTGTTCAATTTCCCTTGAAAACAGTTTCGACAGATCCAGAGAGTTGGAAAATACAGAATAATTTTTCAATCGGTGGCAATACAACTTGCAATTCACATGAGTCATAATCAAATAGTCTCTGAATATAATGAAAGAAGTAACTCCATTGCAAACCATTGTTTCATTTATATAAAACTCTTGATTGCTAGTCAATGCAAAATCAAATTCTAGGTCGCAGTTTTCAATAGTCAATTGACGTTTGGTCAAGGAGATTATTTTTGAGTCTTTGTTCAGTATTTTAGGTGTAACTGATATATCTGTGTCATCATACTGAAGTGAAAAATTTAGTGGACTTCCATCAATAAATTTCAGAAGTACTGAAATATTTCCATATTGTTTTAAACCAACAACTTTAGGATCTTCACATTCCAAATTGAAATGAATATGTCTATCACCTTTCCAAATCATATCAACAAAATAATTATTACCAGTCAGTACAGGCAATGCAGTCATACCCAATGAAACTATTCCATTGTTTGAAAGTTCAAGAACTCTAACTTGAAATAGAGAATCCATGATAGCACAAATCTGTCCTGTTGGGTGGAATAAAATTCGATTTATTGGTCGAGTATGCTCAAATAAGTGGAGGTACATTGGAGGTGGTATAATTTTTTCATCAAACATATAGTATTCAACTGTTCTGCCATTTATCACAGCCACTACTGATGTCCTTGGGCATCGATTTATAGTAAATCGAAAAACACGATGTTCAAAACTTTTCGAGGTGAATACAACTAAATTGCATGTTGTGAACAAGTTTTCTTGTAAATTCAGCCATTCAAAACCATGAACTTGAATGGTAGATGGATAATAGAGCTGTTGTTTCAGGAACCATTTTGCATTTGAGTATAGAAGAATATTTATAAAAGTCTGACCTTCTTTATCCAAGCTCTGTACTGCTAAAATGTTCATCTGGGGGTGGTATAGAAGTTTTTTTATGCAACCCTGAAATAAAGAGATATTATGACATTATAGATTAAGGTTTGGAAAAGAACCTGACCTGATAGCTGAAAAATGCCTACCTTAATTTCTGATACCTCAAAAACAGCTTTAATTTTACAGTTCTTTTCAAAAATTACTAAATCATTCACTTCATTCCTAGATCCGCAACATGCAATACATTGTCCCTGTCCCATGAATGCAACTGGTTCGCCGAGATTCAAATATTCCTCAGATTGATTCAAAGGATTCAGGTCAGTATCAAAAACTTTCACATAACGTTTGCCTTCGATGGAGTAATTCACAGCAAAAAGTTCACCATTACCCCTCCAAGAAAGTCGTGGAGGACCCTCCAGTAAAACCTGCCCGACTGTAAAAAATTTAATGAGAATATGATCTTCACTTTTTTGTCTGGCTAACCTTCACTTTTCTCCCCCTCTCTGGAATGTTTCTGTTTTGGCCCTCTGAACTGAGTTTTTTGCGATCCCCAACCAACGAGAACAGGAATGGGTACTTCTGCAGTTAATTCCGATGTGTATTTCAGATCAAATGATACTTTAGAAAATGTATATGAGGATAGTTGATAATCACTTTCAATAGCAACAAGTATTGTTTCGGCAGGATTCCATGAAAGCCCTATTATCGGGTTTTTAGTAATATAACAAATTTCAGTTATCGAAGAATGAGGATCGAATGTTATCAATTCAGTGTTTGTTGCCAAGAATATAATGTCATATATTGGAAGGTACTTCACATGCGTCAGGTCTCCATTTATTCCTGATATTTGGTGCACACTACAAGGATCGCTCAAATCTTTTCCATATATTATCAGAGAGTCTCTTGTAATAATACAAGACATGACTGGTGAATAACTGCATCCAACTTGATCTTCATTGAGTTGATGTAAGGGCACTGAGTGACAGTAAAGCTGTTCCAAGTTGTCCATTATTAATCAAATTTTTCAATTTATTTTCTCTTAAAACTCGTCCATTCCTTCAAAAAAATTAGGTTAAATTTAAACTACGGAGTATGGAACACGAATTATTAAGAATGGTCTTCTTCTGGTTTCTGTAGGTTCGACGAATAGGGTCATGAGGGTCATTACCCAGTTCAAGTACGGAATGGTCAGATGTCATGTCATATTGGATGGTTTCATTCATGTCATTGTCATTTTCGATGAATTTAAAACTTGCCCAATACTGAAAATCGAGTCTAAAATACACCTAGGGTGGTACCCTGTAACTTATTTTGCAAAGCGAAGCGAAACGAAATTAAACGAAGGACACGCTATCACTTTGTGGTGTACCGGAAAGAGATGCCGATTGTTTCGATATCGCTATCGCCATGCGAAAAAGTTACAGAGTCCCACTGCAGGTATAGGAGAGTGCTATACATCTCAAGCGAATGAACCTAGTATTCCTTCAAGGTCACGAAAATTTTACCCAAGTGACACTTCTGTGCAGGTGATGTTATGGCGTCATATGTCATATTTCTATATATTTCTGCAATCTGTGATTCAGTGTTCTGTGGACTGTGATTCAAATATTCGATTCAAAATTTATTCAGCAGGCTCACAGTCAAAAATTTTGGTCAAAATATCATGAAGTGACGTTATTTCTAGTGGTTCGTTTTAAGTTTTGTGTTCATAGTTTTAGAAATTTCTATTGAAAACTTTAAGTAAAAGAAGGCCTTTCACTCTTTCACCACTAAATAGTGAAGAATGGATAATATTCATCTGTCAGATCTACAAGGAGACTCAATACTTGGAGTGAGTATATTTCCATTTCATTGAATATTACAAAAGCTGTCATTCTGTCATCTGTCAGTACGAGTCGAGCCTTTTTACAGTGCTACCAGTCCTTTTCGAAGAACATTTTAAATTTTGGAGCTGTTGGTAACATTCGTACAGTGAGAAGAACCTTTGTGTTTTAACCTCCATTTAAATTCCTTTAAATTATTTGTTGTCCTTTGTTTGTAAACAGTGCTGTGATAAATCTTTTTAGGAAAAACAATTCGTTTTTAATTTAAGGTTTTAGAAAATGGCGCAAACTGAAAAATTCAACGAAGATCTCACTACAGACGCTCTTGCTTCTCCCAGTCGAGCAGAGGGCAAGGAAAATACTACTGACGAAAATAATGATGGTGACAAAAGTCCACATTTGAATGAAGAAACTACCACTCGTTTTCCAAGGGACAAAGAAAATACTGGTGATGAGAACGTATATGAAGACGATAGTGATGAAAAAATTCCACAATCAGATGAAGAAACACACTTTAAGAACTCTCGTACTAGTTCAGCTGGTACTAGCAGAACTGCTTTCAGAAAAATTACTCCATCTTCAGGTAGCATACCCTAATTTTTCTTATGGTTGGAATAATTTCATGAAAAAAAATAATCTGTATATTTTTAATGGCCTTGTTATTGAAACAACAATGACATTCCTTTGAATGAATGGTTACTTGGAAATTTATTGAGGTTTTATGGATATTTTTACAATCACTGGTCCTGATATGAATATAGTATTTGTAGAAGTCATATATTATTCTGTTTTCAAATCATGTCTAACCAAACTAAGAGAAGTATAACAAAGGTTGAAAGTATATAAAATATATACCTATCATTTGAAGTATTTGAATTAATTTCTAATGTTTTCCATGAGAATTCCATTGATGCAAAGATTGCTGATTCAATTGAGACCAAGAAGTGTTTTCCCCTAACCAAGTTATCTTCATCAGAAGTATTCGAGAGTCTTATGTGAGCTAGGGATTACATAGCCCTCACCTTTTAACATGTGATGCCAAGCACTGAAGTGAAGTAAATAATCAGACCTGTAATATAAATTAATACAATTTTGACAGCTAATTTCATAAAATCCCGATATATCTAAAGTTGGGCTTTTGTGTTTTTATTTTTATTATTAATTTCTTTAATTAGCAAGTTGCTAATTATAATACATATAAGTTGAAAAATATTCAGTTTCAATGCTAATTCTTTTCCACATTAAATGTGCATTATGTATATTTCTATCAATTTGATGAAAGTAAAATTAATTCTTCTTTAATGATATTGACAACAGCATTTTGTTTCTGCTTGTAATTTTGGGTTTTTGATGCGAAAAACCAGAATATAGAGCATTTCCTTTGTAGTCTGAATTCAGTATTTGAAAAAATAAAATTCACTTTGGAGATGGAAGTTGATGGACAGTTACCATTTTTAGATAAAATGGTAATCAAGGATGGAGAACGTGTGGAAATGAACATTTACAGAAAACCAATAGATTTATACCTGCTGATTCTAACCACCACATTCAGCACAAGATGGCTAGTTTCATTTTCATTGTTCATTGTTACACAGTAACTTATAATTCAACAATCGTAGAGGGCAGTAGTTGTTTTCTGTTGGATACTTGCCTACGAATCGCCTATTTTACAGTGTTATTCATTATTAATTAATGGTCTTCTCTCAAGAAGTGTTGTCAATTCTTCTTGTATTGATTTGGCTTCATATTGAAGTCGACATAATAGTTGGAATATCTATCTTAGAAATTCACAACAAATTATGAAACTCTTTTTCGATTTAATTGGGAAGTAGCCTTCGCTGATGATTGGCAAGTACCCTGAAACCGGTACGTAGATACAAGCAACAAGTGTATTACTTTGAAAGCTCCATTTTCTAGAGGAAAAAGAGTTATTATTCTCCATGCTGGAAATGAAAAAGGATTTTGTTGCTAATGCATTGTTGTTGTCTGCAAGAAATATCAAACAATCATCTGCTGATTATCATGACGAGTTTACTGACTAAAGATCCCCGTTACCCCCTTCCCTTTATATATATACATATTTGGATAATATCCTTGAAACCATTTTTGAGACCAAATGACGATGAACATATTCAAGCTGACTATTGATTGTAAGCTTTGTTTATGAAGTCAGTACTGAAGTTCTCACTGTTTGCTGCATAATTACTTATTGAAACATGGGTTATCAGTTTTCACTTGTTATCATCAATCATTAATCCAAATTGCAGGCAAAACAACAAGTTCTCTGAACTGTAGAAGTATGAACATTTTCATTTACAACATAAATTCAAAGCATTAGCGTCTGTTACAATTTTTTGATGAGGGAATATTGCTCTTGGTAAAAACTCGTTAAATAATTAATAACTGAGTTTTTTCCTTCATTTTAAACCGAAACTAACAGTAATGATGAAAAATGGAATATATTATTGGACCGTTTGAATAATAATGAAAAATGGGTTTATGCGGTCTCAGCTTTATATCCACAGGCATAACGCGGCGCTAAGAGTGTTGTACTACCCAAACCATTCTGTTAAAATGGTGGTTCTAATTATAGGGGACACAAAAAATTTAAACTAAATACACCGTTGAATAAGCTGTGAATAGAAATTGTGTTCAAATATTACGAAATTTTTGGACTTGGCACTTTTTCGCACCTCGGATGCTATAACATAGTTCTCTCTATAGATGTTTATTTGTTCCTCACAAAAAGTTTAAATTAAATCCACCGTTGCGTAATGCCGTGAATGAAAATTATGTTCGAACGTTACAAAATTTCTGGATTTGTATTTTTTTTCGCAATGTTACTGTTTTTCTACCTCGGCTGCTGTACCATATGGTCCTCTTGAAATATTTTTATTTGTTCTCCACAAGAAGTTTACAAAATCCACCGTTGCGTAAGGCCGTGAATAGAAATTGTGTTCAACTGTTTCGAAATTTCTGAATTTGATTTTTTTTTTTCTCGCAAAATTACTGTCTTTCTACCTCCGCTGCTATGTCATAGTCCTCTTAACAGATGTTTATTTGTTCTTCACAATAAATTAAAACAAAATCCACGTTGCCTAAGGCCGTGAATGAAAGACATTATGTTAGAAATATCTGGATGACAGTCCGGTTCTGAAGTCGCGGCTTTCTGGTTCATTTTGTCTTTACTAGTAATAGTATTTAAGTGACATTCATTGTGTGAAATACCTGCATTATTTGAACATTTCAGCTGTGTATCAAATGGTGAACATAAGTTATTCGACAGGAGTTCATTTCGGTGATAATATCATCCACAATCACAATGGAGCCGAACAATTGAAAAAGACTAATATCATAGAGACTGCTGCAATAAAATCTTTGAAACTTCGAACCGATAAACTGAGCAGGGAAGATATGATGTTTGTTTCTGCACACATGGATTCCTCATGGAAAGATACGGCGAGAGCTATGAATTTTTCTGAAGGGGAAATATCTCAGTTTATTAGCGATCATCAACATTCAGGGACTAAAGAGGTGAGTTCCACTGCTATTACTGTTTCCAAAAAGTATGAAGACCAGTTTTGAATCTATATGAATTCGGAGAAATCCACCGTGTGATTCAATGGAAATAAGAAAAATTAAATGCCAAGATACAGTTATTTATTGAAATCATCCTATATTTCAATAGAGGTCCAAAATTGTATATGCGTTCTATGGCTAACTTTTGAACTATCCAGCGTCAAAGTTACGACGTGTTCGGCTTTTCAGAATACTACCTACACAAAACTGAATATTGAAACAGAAATTATTCAGTAGACCTTAATCGTTTGTTCATACAAAAGAAAATACGTATTTTCATAGAAAGTTACTGAAACAACTAGCTCACTTTAGGCTCCAAAAATAAAAGACACCAAAGATGTTTCCCTGTTTTGTCATTCCAGTTTGTCACTTCATATAATCTACTACTCCCACCTAAATTAGTCAAAAACCTTTTTGAATTTTCGGTGTGTCGCCAGCCTAATGAACCATTTAAAACAATACAATATTTGACATTTTTTACGGTCCAGATTACTTGCCGCCCGACATTATTACTAGTTACCAACATGGTTGAATTCTACATTTAATTAATACCATTGTTTGAAATATTTACAGAACTGAAGAAGAAAATATTCGAAAAATATTTTGTCCATATTGTATTTGGATCTTGAAACTTATCAATTAAGTGGGTTACTGTTTACTACCTATTCCAATAATATTTTATTCAGGAAATTATTAACTTACCTGATGGGCTTTGGCGAAAATCCCGATTAATCAATAAATGTAATTTGAATTTATTTACCTTAGATTTTCTCCGTGATCGTAAACAAGCTAAACAAACAGTACTGATACAGAATAAATTGAAAGCAGTTTTATCATTTCACATTGCTAATTCGTATGTAAAGTCCCTATTTATACAGTGGGTTCTAAAAGTGAAAAAAAAATCACTCCTGATCCAATTCATTGAGGATTGGACTTACGGTAAAATTCAATTGTCAATAGACAGAAAGTGATTATAAAATATAAAACGGAAATATTCATTGGGTTGGGTACTCAAATATTTTTGTGCTTTTTGTTTCAGAAGTTACATACAGGGTGCGTCCTTATTGACGAAATTTTTTTATAAACTAAAATTAGGAATTGTGTTATAATTTGGATATTACAAAATACTTCATAACTTTTTTTTCAAATTCTGGCTCCCACGAAAACGAACATTCTGTAATGTTCAGAGAACATCGTGAGAGCCGAGGTAAAGTAGATAGCAATTGGCGTTCTTCTTGAATTTCTGCAGGCTATATGCCTCAGAAAACACCTTCCAAGGCAGAGAGTTCCAAAGCTTTGCCGTTCGTTGGAAAAACGAGCCCTGGGAAACAGATGTTCGGCATGTCTCCAAAGTGACGGCATGTGGATGTGAGGACTGAGCTCCATGGGTCAGTCTCGATGGCACCGCTAACGGTGGAACGATTGATGATATTTCGGAAGAGCATCGTCCATGAAAATATATATAAAATAGAGACAGATCTCCAACCTTTCTGCGGTGTTCCAGGGAAGCAAGCGAGCTTGTGAGCGAAGAATCACCGACGAGATATTTTTTTTTTTTATATAATCCATAGTTTCAGTGTGTGTATGGGAATTATATTGAAGCCCTTTATTATTCGTAGGGCTTGACAGGTCTTGACACAGAGTTATTGAAATTTCAATAAAACTCTGTATCAAGACCAGTCATCAATAATAACCCCAGCCAGAAAACACAATTAAGGTCGGTGTACCTACCTGAAAATTTCGAAATGAATTTAATTATTTCCGAACGGGCATGCTATCATATTAATTAACATTGATGACCTGAGAGACCCCATGCAGTGCATAGTTACCCTTATAGCAAGTACGTTAGTTGCATGCTAATGGCACAGATTGCTAGATAATAAAAGTATCCGAGGTATCTTGTCGCATTCACACACTTGATAACGACAGTAGATGGCAACTGTTGAAACAATGGAAGTCCAGAAGAATTCTACTCTCACTAATACCATACCGACTGTACTATTAGTCTAAGCCGTACTTTGGGATTCTCATAAAATTGTATTATTTTTCAGGTGATATTTCAAGTTCTTCTCGACTGGTATCAGAATAATCCAACTGAAGCGACCATAGGAAATTTGTGTGAAATTTTGTGGAACACCAATCAAAAAGATGTAGTTCGGAGGTTGTCCATGAAAAAGAAGTCGAAAAAATAGTGATATTTGGAAGTTCTGATCCTCATAAATTTTAGTTTGGTTTTATCAATACACAGATGTCAGTTATAATTGAACTATCTGGATAATGAAGACATAACATGGAGACCGTCCAATAATTTTTTTTGTCTCGTACCGGATAGTATACAGGGTGTCCTTGAACTTCCCCTTTTTTTTCTCAGAATCTTTTTCATGAGGTCAAAATAACAGCAGTTCATTGTTTATACTTGGAGAAAAAAAATGGAGTCCTAGGATATCCAGTAAGTAGAATTCAGCTGCTTTTTTATGGAATAGCTTCTGGATCTCAGTTGACAGGTTCATATGTCGTGTATGTGAAAAATCTATTTTAGTGGGTTTCAGTTTAATGGAAAGATTTATTATTCATTTATTATTCCCAGAAAGTAGCTTCTCAATTCCAATGTGTTTGGACATATGTACTAATTTAAGATTGTAAGGAAAAGTAACAATTTTGCCGTCAAAGCAGCAGCATCAGTTTTTGATACTCTGGTGAGGTGATTCAAATTCGAAGGCCATTGGGACCTTGGATATTAGATTTAATCTTCTTCATCTATATTTTTGGGTCCCAATGAATTTCAATTAACTGGTATATAAAACTGAAGTTAGTTTTATCGACACTAGATATTAGTGGTGAATACAGTAAAAAAATAACCTTGAAGATGTAAATCATTCCGTACTCATTTGAGTTTCTTATATGAAAACATTGAATCAATCTAGGTGCCATTCCAGACAGTTTAGTTCGTCTATTAAAAAACTTTCTATTCATTTAGCATTAGTCATAGATGAGATATTTTCATGTTAGTATATGGTTACTTCAAATATGATACTATCATCAAAATTAATTTATTAGGTACTGAAAATTATTGTCAAGAAGACAAATTGGATAGAAAATCCAAATATTTTTCTGATGTATCTGTCAAGTTTGCAGAACTTCTGGAATTTTCTCATGATACAGAAAAATTCAAGTTAATTGCTATTTTGACAATGTTGCAATTTTGGTTGGGTTTATATGTCTTAAGTAGTTCAAAAAACGTGTATAGTGGAAATTTATATTGTAATATTCATTGGATACAAACATTCCATTTGCCTTGACTGAAATTTGTTGTGTAAATAGCATATTTTTTATAACGGAATTTTCGAAAATATCTACATATTTGAAAGTCTATTTGATATACATTTGTTTTATGTTGTGAATTATATATCTATATATTTTTGACTAGGCATAAATTGGTGTTGCTTGGCAAACATTCCATAGTCAATAAAGCAGCGCTTTTAAAACAATTCTGCCTTTTATGTAAATGAATGTTGAGTTGAAAACTCATTGATTGTCAGTGTTATGTACCTATTCGTTTCTAGTTTAGTGATCTATATTGTTTTAACAGAGCTTTTAAGTACTATTCATTGTGTTACTACAATAAACTAATTTGAAATTGTTGTTGGGGCTTTTACTTTTTAATCTTCTCTGTGAGTTGTATCCATGTGAGCTAAATTTCAAATCACTAAAAAGCATTTTGAACAATACCAAAAAGAGTAACAACTCTTTGTTCTGTTGGCCTTTTTTTTTTGAATTACCCAATTTATAATCTTTTCCGTCGACTGTCTGTTCATTCATGATGTATTTTAAGGCAGTCAAAATCTTTGATTAATGACCCCTACTAATGAATGATTTTCTACTAATCAATTTATCCATTGCTTCCTCTAGCTTCAGTAATTGTACAATTTCGAATATTAATATTTAGGTACAATAATAAAACTATCACTAATGAAGATTACACCAGCTTTGGATAGAGTTAATAAATATAGGAAATGGTGATTTTTGTTTATGGTTGAATAGATAAAAATTGAAAGTAAGATATCTTATTTTTGAAAAGTAAGGTCGAAGGAAATGTTCTGTAACAAACTCGTGAGTTGAAACGGCGATTAACAATGTCAAACATTACCGCCCTCTCTCCACTAGCGCGTTAAACTATCTCGATTGTTAATGGCCCTTATTAATACACTTTGTGCTGAACCACTTCAGCTACTAGAATAGAGATGGCGGTATATCAAGTTCAAAATGATCACGTCATAAACGATAATAACTATAGAACCGTGAAAGATATATGGAAACCGACTGCAATTCTGAATTCTGCTTGTCAAGATGCTCTTGCAGTGATAATTTGAAGCAAATCCGTTTTTGCTAAGAGATGACCAGCAAAAGGGTACCTACCTACCCTTTATGCATAGCTATTTCAGCTACTGAACGAAAGATGGAAGTATACTGATTTCAAACTGTTTAAACTTCATATAATACAACGGTTCAGAATATTCATGTTTATAAATCGTCTAAAGGTCATAACTCGAAAACCGATACATGGAAACTCATTTCTGAGTTCTACGTGTCAATTTGAAGCAAATTCATTTTTGCTAAGTTATGACCAGCAAAAGAGTAACACCGTTACCACCATTGTTAATTCTCTTTCAACGATGGTAGCAACACTTCATGCTGAAATGCTTCAGCTACTCAAAGATAGATGGCGGTAAGTGCAGCTCAAAATAATCATTCGCTCAGGGTTATAAAAGAACCATAGAGATGCCTTCTCCATCCTTGTCTTGAACTCTTGAAGTCAACATAACTTTGTTCATAAGCGAGCGTTCAACATGTAAGTCCGTATTCATTCGGGTAGTTTCGTGAATGCCCGCTCATTTCATTCGGATGAGGTGTCATTCTTCGTTTGTATTATGGTCCTTCTTACTCTAAATGTAAACAAACTGTCCATAACATTTCACCACCCTCGCCCACAAATTGTATAGAAAAGGATAGTTCACGTTCACTTCAAAACAGGTGATTGTGTAGGTACCGGCGGGGCATATCTCTGTCTTTTATTACTGTGAGATCATTCATTATCCAAATTGAAGTGAAAAAAAAATAACACTAAAATGCAATAATTCGAGGACTATAAAATATTTGGAAAGGTGACTGCATTTTTGTAACTGAAAAAAGAGAAGTATTCTTTGTTAATTCGATCTCATTTTTTCAGATAGGCAAATTCAGTGTAGGGTACGTTACTGACAAAAATTAATTTCTTTCAAGACAGCAGTCTTGTGAACGCAGTAACTTATCGGGCAAATTAATTAATTTGCCCTTCTACACTTGTACAGATTTCTTTGGATTAAAATTTTTTTTTTTCATTTTCAGATTGTGGAAGGTCATAAACCCAAAAAATCATGTCAAGAACTGGATTTCCTCCACAAAATCAAACTTTCAATCAATAATAACGTAGCCTTGTCGTCGAAAAATAGTTGATAGACGATTTAAGTAACTTATTCGTCATGATTCATGAATAATTTATCGAGTGATTCAGAAATGAATTATGAAAATAGACTACTTGAAATGTAACGAAGATCCGTGATTTTTAGTTGAGTTGCCATTTTATTGAATTAGGACGCTGGCGCCGTGTAGTTCTCGTAGAAGAGAGAGATTCCCTTTAATATACCACTTGTCAATGGATCGTATGGTCGCGAGTTCAAACAAATTTTTTGGGTTATTCAAGAAACGAGAAATTTTTCGGTAAAAAAAATGTATCTTCAAATTGCACTTATGGAAGCATCACGACACGCAGAATTCAGAATTGCAACCGGTTTTCATATATCTTTTGAGGTCTTCCAGTTATAATAGTTTTTTAACATCAATATTTTCAACCCAACATGCTGCCATCTGTCTCTCAGTAGCTGAAGTAGTTCAGCAGGAATTTCTGAACTAACAATTATTTTGGCGGTCTCCCTTATAGCATGGAATGAGTAAAAATTCGCTTTTAATTTTCCTCACAAGAGAACCTCGACACGCAGAATTCATGAATGCAGTCAATTTTTATATATATTATACGGTTCTCGGGTTATTATCGTTTTCAAACAGAAAAATTATGAACTCGATACCGACATCTGTGTTTCAGTAGCTGAAGTAGTTCAGGCGAAGTGATGTTACGCTTCTGAAAGTCTTTCCTTTGGAAATTTTTTGTTCAGAAATGAAGGATTCGCTTAAAATTGTCCTCATGGGAGTATCTCGATACATAGGATTCAATTTTTCAGATGGTTTTCATATTTGTTTCACAGTTCTCGTGTTTTTACTGTTTTTAAACGTTAATATTATGAACCCAATAAACCGCCATCTGCCTTTGGATTGCTGAACTATTGTTCAGCACAAAGTATTGTTACGTTCTTCGTGGTCTTCGGTCAGAAAATGAAGAACGATTCGCTTCAAATTGCCCTAATAGGAGCATCTTGACACGTAGAATTCAGAAGAATTTTTAGATATTCTGTATGGTTCTCCAGTTATTACCGATTTTATACGTGAATATTTTGAACCCAAAATACCGGCATCTGTCTTTCAGTGGCTGAAGTAGTTCGGCACATAGTGCTGTTACGCTTTTGGTGATCTTCCCTTGCAATTTTTTTTAGTCAGACAAAAAAATAGATTCGGTTTGGAAAGCATTTCAACACGAAGAGTCCAGAAGAAGTCCGGTTTTCATATATCTATAGGGTTCTCGAGTTATTACAGTAATTCCGTTTTTAAATGTGAATATTTGAAGTTCAACATACCGCCATCTGTCTTTCAGTAGCTGAAGCAGTTCAGCACAAAGTTTTGTTTCGGCCTTCTACAGATTTCTTTGGATTAAAATTTTTTTTTTTTCATTTTCAGATTGTGGAAGGTCATAAACCCAAAAAATCATGTCAAGAGCTAACGTTATTATTGCTACAACAGTGCAAGAATATTCATTCCTTAACAAGTAATGGAATATAATACACGCAAAATGTAGAATTGTAGAATATTTGTTCAATATCAAGAGCGAGAATGTTACCATTCCGTTATCAAATTTGATTTCCGAATTGGCAGATTCTGTAACAATTGTGGAGAAATATTAATTTTTAACCCATAAAAGAAGTTTGTAATTCTCTCCAACAAGTCAAGAAAGCAAAACAACTTTAACAAATTGAACTCACCTCCAGACAATCGAGAGAAACAACAGTTGCCAGTTTGGTAATCCTCCAGTGAAGTAAAATGTTGTGCTAAAGGAAAAACAAAACGCTGATATACTGCCTATTTGATTTATTAAAGCAATTGACCAGTTTACATGGAAAATGTATAAACTTATACAAAGTATAAAGGCTCGATAATAAAACACTATATATTTACTTGCTACACTTAGAGTGTACGCTTATTTATAAATGGCACTTAGTTTGGTATCGCATGGAGCCAGAAATAAATTAATATTACAAAACATATATAAATATATATAAAAGGATGAAGTATCTTACAAGGCGTAAAAATTTAATTGTTACCGAATGATATTCATGGAATGACTTGTCATGTTCCAAGGAAATGTTTATACAAAACGTACGCTTCTATATCTATTGCACCAAAACCCCCCAGAGGAATGTCAATTTAATATTTTAGTACTAGTTCTGGAGGTTAATCACGTCAACCAAAATTGATCTGGAATGAAATTGACTCAGTAGTCAAGCGGTTGTATTGACAAATCTGCTACAAAATAATTGACTATTACTGGACCACCACTCATCAAACTATTCAGTTGAAGATTTCATCCAACAAGGCATCATTTATATAAATATTGAAAACTCTGGTGTAAATACAGTCCACAACTTTAAAAACCACCAAATACCATACGAGTGTCGTTGATGGTAGTACAACCCTCGTAGGGCCGCGTTATGCCTGTGGATATAGGCTGAGACCTCATATGCTGGACATACTGACAGCAAATGCATAAGGGTCTCAGGCACCCCACGAGAACCTGGACGTGTATCTGATTCAAACTTCCACGTGGTCCTTGTTACTAATAACTGTTACTAATAAGTAATTACCTTTAGATATACTAAAAATGTCAACAAGCATGCCATAACAATACGTTACATATACAACGTGAAATATTGCCAATTATGGAAAGTAAAATGGTGTACCAGCACAGGCGACGCGTCAGGGGGCCCCGGGGCACATATACCTCCTTTTCCTTCCAAATTATCCATAAAAGATGGTTTGTTACGCGCCACCCCTGACTTAATAGTCTATCATGTAGAAAACACTTGTAAAATTTTAGAGCAATCTGTGAAGATTTATAACATTTTCTTCAACGTCCCAATATGTGCCACTGTCCAAAAAATCGATGATGGCCGATCGCAGCCTGTATGAATTTCATTGATTGATATCTATGGAAATTTTTGTAGTAAAATAGGTCATCGTTTCCCGAAGCAACTCGGCAGCATTCGATTTTTTCGGTTTGAAAATCTGATGCGCGCGATGTGTCCCTTGAAGCTCATTCCCATGGACAAACAATGCTTTGTTTTTGGTGTTCAGGTGGTTCTTTACGTCTCGAGTCAACCAATTGCATAAAAGTTTGGATACTTTGATATCGAAATTTCAAAAACCCATATAGAAAAATAATCAAAATTTGGAATGTGCAGCTAGCCCCGATTCATTCACGGTCACACAATTACTGGACGACTCCATAACATACAAATCAATCAGAACATAAATATAGTTTATGTGAATATATTAGAATTAGTAAATCAAATTAAATAGGCCGCATTTCTTGCCGGGTCACGTCGTTTCCATCCGCAGTTGGTCCGACTGAAAAACATTCACAGAACACATCAGCTCTGTTCAACCAACCTCAATACCTACAAGAATACTGTCCTTCCCAAATAAATATACAAACTTATCGCTAGTTTCTGAAGTACAAGGCATTTTCCATAAATCTATCGTTAAAAAAAATACAACTTGAAATGTCATGTCAATATTACCAACTATAAGAGACAATGCCATCTTTATGAAACATTCCTGGCTCGTCAGTTACTGCCGGGCACTATTCATATTTGGAAGGTAATCCAGAGCCATCAGACACGCAAAAACGGTCATCACCATCTTGGGTTTCACCTCCGTGATGTCTTCTGGTAAGGCGTACACCCGGGCCCCAGCTTTACGGGACATCGAAATGGCGTATTTGGCATTGGCCAATTTCTCCTATAAAAAATAAAGGTATTTATTGAAGTGTGTGTTAATTAATTTATTTAATTATTCTCATAACTTTTTTGTGCATATAGATATAAATGTTGTAAAAATGTTACACTCTGACTTTCTGTTGTATTTTTGATTAAAATCTGTGAAATGTAAGGATTATTCATGGATAAAAAAACTACTTTATGAAAATAACTCTCACCTCTTCAGTACTGCCCTGCTTGACAACGCCGTAGTCGATCGCACCGGGTCTGATGGCATCGATAAGATCGATAACAACTTTAGCATCCGATATGGAAGAATCTTGGAAGTTACGAATGGAGGATTTCTTCCCGGCGCTGTTGAGTTTGTTATTGACCCAAGTGACGATTTCCTTTTCGACAATCGGACTGCCCGACTCAGCCAGTTGAGCAAGAATCGTAAGAGTATATGCTCTCATCAGCTGCCATATGAGAGCAAGGGTGAGGGTGACGTTGCCTTCGTTGATGTCTTGCCCGCCGATGCCTACGAGAGAAAATTTGATTTCCTTGCCCAGTTGAACGGCGTAGTTGCAGTTTTCCAGTTTCTCCATGAACTTCTTCCTCTCGTTGGTGAATTTGCGGTGGACTCGGTTCCATTTGACTGTGCCCGGTTTGATTATGTCGTACAGTTGGAAAACGACCAAGCCGTCAGCAAGATCAGAGTAAAGCCAGTTCACGTGAGGAGAAACTCCCATGGAGTTTATCCAGTTTCTGTACGCTGCAAGAAAATATTACATCATGTAGAATAATACGGGTTGACCCGGAATCAATGTACCCCCCCTGTATCTTTGTTGTTAATATGTATGCATGTTTCAAATTTGGTACATCTATTCGATGTCAGACCAAATATGACACTTCCGGTTGGACCAGAAGCGCATACAATTTTTTAGTTCAAATGTACAGTACCAATTTTTTTTTTTTTTTCAAAAATTAGGATTCAGTGTAAAATTACCTCCAAAGATATACACAATAATACTAATAATTCACAAACAATAGCATGTGATTAACAATAATTCGATGTAAGAGTTTTTACGCTATGATTTGTATGCAGACGTAACAATTTTCTCAGTTTTTGTTTTTCTTTATTTTTCAACATCAATAAACTCATTTATTTTAAATGCTAACATAGGATTTTTTCTTGTGTGGGTTAGAAACTTTCATCTATATTGAAATACAGTTTCGAGAGGTGAACTTTTTTCCAGAAAATTTCCAGCTCTCTTTGGATCTTTTTTCCGATTTTGTATATCTGCAATAGTTTTTGAGATATTCACGAGATTATTAAATTTTTTATAACTTTTGCAATTTTTGCGAGCGGAACTTAATTTTTTGATAATTTTTTTATATACCATTACGAATCGACTGACATCTCGCTCATAATTTTGAACTTGTGAACCAGACTGAAGGTGAGTTCCCAATGCAATTATTTTGCGTTTGCGTCGCGCGTCACGCAAAAAAGTCGCATTGGAAACTCACCCTAAGCGCAAATGTGAACAGGAAGAAAACCCGCCAATAAAAAAACTCACTTCTTTCTTCCCTGGTCTCCTCGATAGTCTCATACCCGTCGATAGCGCCATTGGTCTGCTCCAATCCAGGATGATTATTGAACAAATTCGCCACGTAAGCCAAGTTAAGTTTATACACGCCATTGACGACATCTTGTGGAGTAACGAAAGACCTGCACTTCAACTTAGCAGCTTGCTGAAGCATTATCTCGGCCCTGCTGTGCAGGTCCTGCTCGTAGAGAGCTTCCGTGTTGACGTTAGCGTCAGCAGGAGCGATTTGCTTGAGAAGGTACGTGTACACTTCGGAATCAACGATATCACTTTGGAAGTTGGTGACGCGCCTATGAGTGCCGGCCCTTTCCAAGTGATAGTTCACCCACCGCAGCAATATGGCCTCCGGAGAAAGTTTCATGAGGTCGTCTATTTTTTCGTCGTCGGTGAGTAGGGTTGTCAGTCCTGGACAATGTTCCAAGGTGATTTGGTTGAACAGGCCAATTCTGATGATCTGCCAGAGGAGCCCTAGCACCAAGTGGGGTGTTCCGTTAGATAGATTGTGGGCATCTATGTTTATAACGTTGCAACCAATAGCAGAGGCTGACGATAGGGCCAGTGTGAGGTTTTCTAGTTTCCTGTAGAGCGTAAGTTTTTCTTTATTCACGGCTCGTTCGTCTATGGTGTCTGGGCAAGAGTGGTTGATGACTTTGCTGAAAAAGAAAACGGGATCAGACGCAATTTTTTCTTTGACTCATTTTTCCACCTCACAGTTGACAAGCAGCAGTTTCTTCTTTTAAATGATATTTTGGTACACCGGGTATAGCGGTCGCTGTGTTTTTTGTGCGAGGAAGTATTTGAGACACCTTGTACGACGACGAACTATGCTGTGCGCTGACCGATCAAACGCCGCCACGGTTTTTTCAAATGAGACAGGTGTCTGAAGCGACTCTGACAATTGAAGATTAGTTCGTTCTGGTTAGATCACCCAAAATTTACAGGTGACTGAAGCGACTCTAACAATTGAAGGTTAGTTCGTTCTGGTTAGATCACCCAAAATTTACAGGTGACTGAAGCGACTCTTGACAATTGAAGGTTCGTTCGTTCTGGTTAGATCATACAAAATTTATTTATCAACATAGGGTTAGTTCGTTTTGGTTAGATCAGACGAAATTTATTTGCCTACATAAGGTTAGTTAGACAAACGACAGGTGACTGAAACGACTCTGACAGTTGACAGGTGACTGTAGGGACTCTGATAGTTGAAGGTTAGTTCGTTCTGGTTAGATCACCCAAAACTTATTGATTTTTTTGTGGCGATATGTAAGGCTAGTTCGTTCTGGTTAGATCATACAAAATTTATTTACCAACATAAGGTCAGTTCGTTTTGGTTAGATCAGATGAAATTTATTTCCCTACATAAGGTTAGTTAGACAAATGACAGGTGACTGAAGCGACTCTGACAGTTTACAGGAGACTGTAGCGACTCTGACAGTTGAAGGTTAGTTCGTTCTGGTTAGATCACCCAAAATCTAGTGGGTTTTTTGTGGCGCTATGTGAGGCTAGTTCGTTTTGGTTAGATCATACAAAATGTATTTACCAATATAAGGTAGTTCGTTTTGGTTAGATCAGACGAAATTTATTTGCCTACATAAGGTTGGTTAGACGAATCACAGGTGACTGAAATGGCTATGACAGTTGACAGGTGACTAGCGACTCTGGCAGTTGAAGGTTAGTTCGTTCTGGTTAGATCACCCAAAATTTATTTGGTTTTTTGTGGTGTTATGTAAGGCTAGTTCGTTCTGGTTAGATCATACAAAATTTATTTGGTTTTTTGTGGTGTTATGTAAGGCTAGTTCGTTCTGGTTAGATCATACAAAATTGAATTACCAATATAAGTTTAGTTCGTTTTGGTCAGATCAGACGAAATTTATTTGCCTGCATAAGCTTAGTTAGACAAATGACAGGTGACTGAAGCGACTCTGACAGTTTACAGGAGACTGTAGCGACTCTGACAGTTGAAGGTTAGTTCGTTCTGGTTAGATCACCCAAAATCTAGTGGGTTTTTTGTGGTGCTATGTGAGGCTAGTTCGTTTTGGTTAGATCATACAAAATGTATTTACCAATATAAGGTAGTTCGTTTTGGTTAGATCAGACGAAATTTATTTGCCTACATAAGGTTGGTTAGACAAATCACAGGTGACTGAAACGGCTATGACAGTTGACTAGCGACTCTGGCAGTTGAAGGTTAGTTCGTTCTGGTTAGATCACCCAAAATTTATTTGGTTTTTTGTGGTGTTATGTAAGGCTAGTTCGTTCTGGTTAGATCATACAAAATTTATTTACCAATATAAGGTTAGTTTGTTTTGGTCAGATCAGACGAAATTTATTTGCCTGCATAGGGTTGGTTAGACAAATGACAGGTGACTGGAACGACTCTGACAGTTGACAGGTGACTAGCGACTCTGACAGTTGAAAGTTAGTTCGTTCTGGTTAGATCATCCAAAATGTATTTGCTTTTTTGTGGTGCTATGTAAGGCTAGTTCGTTCTGGTTAGATCATACAAAATGTATTTACCAATATAAGGTCAGTTCGTTTTGGTTAGATCAGACGAAATCTATTTGCATACATAAGGTTGGTTAGACAAATGACAGGTGACTGAAGCGACTCTGACAGTTGACGGAGGAATCGCATGTTAAAATTAAATATAAGCAAGTATCATCCTCTTCGAAGAACATTACACAAATATAATTCAACCTGTGTATGGGTAAGTAGTTGTTTCGAAGCCCCCAATAAAGCGTTTTTTATGGAACGCCCAACTATGATGTGCGTTGACCAATCAAGCGCCGCCATTGTTTTTTTTTTCTAACAACGATGACATTTTCTAAGACGCCCTGTATATATTTTTCTTTGACTGATAAATTTGTGAGACGCCCCTGTTCAACGAACTATGGTATGCGTTGACCAATCAAACGCCACCATGTTTTTTCTCTTACTAAACGATCTATTTTTCAAACATCATTATTATTATCACCACACATGTATGATTTTTTGTATACAAATATTATTCTCATAAGCGCGGACACTTTTCATCTGGGGTATAGACAGAAATCTACACGAGCAACAAGGAACGCAATGATATGATAATACCACATAAATAATAAGAGAGACGCACTACTGCGCGCCTCTCCTGTTACCTCGCCCGACGAATTAACAGCTCACGTTGATATCCCTTCCTCGAGCAAGTAGAGGAGAAATTGTAATGCTCTCTCAACATCTAGCAAGCTATTCTTCACGATCTCATGAAACCAACATACCCAAGATGAAAACTTTCCGATACTGTACTAATATTGTACGTACCATAACAAAATGCCATCTTTGACTTTATCGTAAAGATTCCGACCTTCAGAATCGATGGGTAGCAGCTTCTGCAAATCGGGATCGTGCTGTAAATTGGAATTGATCCAATCCGAGAAGGCGAGCTGTTCCTCGACTCTGACGGAATGCGTTGTGCCTTCATTGGATGCTTCCGACGTCCCGCCGAGGTGCTGAAGGTTTTCTCTTTTCGACACCGCCGTCCGGAATGTATTCGCTACTTCGTTAGCCTTCAGATCACAGATAAGTTTTTCGAATTCTTCGTACGTCAACCTGCCGTTGATTTTGGTTTTGTTGGAATTTTTGAACTCCTCTTCGATGAGACGCGACTGATATCCGGCTATCTTCATTCCGCAGGACTCCAGGGCTTCTCGGAGTTCTTTCAAGTCTATGTGGCCGTCTCCATTTCTGTCAATCTGGAAAAAAATCGCATAATCAATATATCTTTCTAATTAAATGTATACATTGGAACATTTGGTGTACCTAAATACAATATTTTCAGGAATGCTTATTATAATTGTTCAACGGTATAACTTTAGTATAGTCTCTTTCTAAACAAAATTATCATAACGGAAGACATACAGAAATCGTAGAAAAGTTGATATTTTCCTTTTTTACTGGAGTGGGCCCTGCCGATTTAAAAAATATCTAGAATTTGGGGTTTTGCGGTCTCAGACCTGCGGCTCTTTAACTATGGTAGCACCTGAAAAGATCATTATTGCATGCGTTTGGACAGGTATTTTTAGATCGGTATACAGTATGTTAAATTCAAAATTTGCTAGTGGAAAATGAAAAAGAAATTCCCAAACCCGCTCTCACCCCCCCCCCGGCACAACCCCTCCTTCATATGTTATACATCATTGGTATGCAGGTTTGCCATAACAGCATATCGTTATTAAAATTGCGGTCGAATACCTTGAAAAACATTTTACCAATTATCTTTTTTTTTAATTACCTCGCGATTCTTAATGAATCCCCAATACGTGGCATCAATAGTATTTTCCTCAATTAAAATGTCATACAAATAACACAATCAGAAAGACTAATCAAGTAGAAAATGGAGTACAATATGCAGTCGTCGAGGTTACCTTATGAACTCATTTATAATACGGGGTGATGCACTTGGAACCAAACAGAGGCTAACCTCATTGGGCGGATAACATCAAATAATCCGAAAATATTGCTAAAAATATGCTAGTTTTGTGGAACCTGAAAAATATTTTCTATGAGGCATAGGTCTAATGCTTGCTTGAAATGCTTTTTCCTATAGCTGAGAAGTGAATTCGCCACAAATAAATATATCTTATTCGAAAATAAATGAAAATAAAGGACGTTCATATAAATGATAAACTGAAATGGTCAAGTACTGATCCTTGTGGTAGACCGCATAAAACTGTATCTATTGTAAAAAAACGTTTGCTCCCTTGTCATGAGATAAGATTAAAAAAATGTTAGCTCGAAGTCGAAGGCCTTTATTAGATCACACAGCGTTAGGGTATATTTACCGTCCACAATTTTTTCATGTAGCATATATTGGACAATAAGCCATATATTTTCCGAGATATCGTCCTCAGTTTGATCTTATTTCATTTTCCTATTATTTTGAATCTGAATCAACTTTTATCACTCAGTATCTTGGTGATTAGATTATACAAGTGGTCCGTGTCGTTCTATTTGTATATCAATACAATAATCCTACTGAATTTTTCACGTACAGCAGATGTAACCGATACGTCTAGTAATGAATTGTATTAGAGAGTCAAGAATTAAAACGAAATTATCTCAATTGACTGTCTTAATGTTGTTTTGATGTAGCACAGTCCAGTCTACATGTTCTGATAAGTTTCTAGTCATAAATCATTGTAATTATAAACAAACATATCGGAAAATTCTTAATCGATAACTACTGTACTGCTAAATCATACACACTGGTTTGAACAACTACATAAATTTGCCCCAAAAATTTTGTTAACAGTATAAGACAACGGATCATGATAATAATTACAGCGTGTCGTGGCGCGCCCGAGACCATAATACATTTGCTTATGCGGTCTTACTACTACCTACGACACTCGTACGGTATAGACGAGAAACTGATGTTATCTTATGCTTCGGGGGATATCGAGTCCGTTATGAAGAATGAGAAGTGCTGAATCTATTGGAACTATTCACTTCCCATCCTCAGGTATGCTTGATATGGAGACAGGAGATTTAAGGCTCAAAACCTCGCAAACAAGGGGTTTTATCTCGTCCGCAAATGTTTTGCCAAAAGAACGCCTGGTCATCATCAGTGATGTCTTTGTGCTTGTTATCACTTGTTCCAAATGTTTGTTCCAGGTGAGCCTCGAGTCTAGATTTTAACCCTGGTATTTCGACTCTCCTGACATCTGTAGGCCCGTCTTCAAATTTTCAATTTCTCTATCTCTATCCACTGTTGTCTCCTTCTTCTTCGAACTACTGTAAAACACTAGTGTAAAACGGGATTCGATGTTAAGGATATAATAAATAAAATCCAAGTGCAAAATACATCGATCACAAGATATTTCAGCTGATATTTCGATATTTCCGCTTATCTCTCACGCTCGAATGTTATCGCCTACGAATACAATTGAAATTATTTAATCTGGCCTTATACCGATATAATCCACTGGCAATCGAATGGAAATTGTGCAAGTAATTTTTTCATCGTTTTGAGTGTCGAATTCGATATCGCTTCTTTTTGCTCATACTAATTTATCAGATATTACCAGGGATTATTTCGTTTATTATGACTGTTAACATCGATCCTTATCACATATTCCAGATCTCATCATTTTAATATAAGTATTAAATAAAATAAGCGTACCTGCTTCTACAATTCGTCAAATCGGCAACAGCGCATTGCTTAAGCTTCCAGAAAAAATATTATACGAAAGCAATTATTAAAAAACCCTAATAATGAAAAAGTTACTTCATTATTCAATCTTCCGCATGATCCTATGCAGCTATTTTCAACAACAGTCTTCATTAAGAATGAAGAATAGTTTAATGTACTACATTCGCTTGAAAAAGATACTGTGTATCTAAACATGTCGCAAAGACAATAAATTTTGTGGAAATTTTAATCGTTTTTTACCTTAGTGTCATAACTATGGATTTCCATCAAGTAACGGCCACGTCAATCCAAAATTCATTCATTGTACTGAAGAACCATCACATACTCAGAATCACATACGGCTCGCTGTTGTGGCCCAAAGTGAAACAAAGACAGGCAAAACTTAACCTCGGTAAACTTCGTGTGTCCGGCCGCTGCTGTGGAAATCATCCTACACCTTCCACCTTTGGACATCACAGTCGTGAGAAAGGCGAAGATGAGTGCATACAGTCTCATACAAACAGGTAATAGATTCCAACTACAAATATCGGGCATACCGAAATCACTCAAGAAGTCAACATTACCGAACTCATACGAAACACCATCCAGAGCACAGCTCGAGTGGGACGAATGGCAATAACACCACAGCATCCCAAACTGAGAGACATGCCATTAGGACATGCATACAGATGAATCTAGACAGTGGGTATAAAAGAAAACACATCTACGCGGCATAAAAGCTCTGAATTCAGTACAGATTAAGTCAAAGCAGGTTTGGGAATGCCTTCGGAGCCTCAATGAACTGGCAAAACACAACAAGGTAACACTCGTGTGGGTGCATGGACATAGAGGAATAGAAGGTAGAGTGCAATACTGGATAGGAAGCCAAGCTGATCACAAAGAGATTAACTATGGTTTTTCATTGGTATTTTTCATTGAAATACATACCGCCATTTCCCATATCACCATGGAAGGTTGGACACGCTCATTTTAGGCATTCTTGGATCTGCGCCCTTCTTGAAAACTAGATATATGAAACTGTAGGGATGAATCGATGATGGAATTTTATTTTTGCTAATTCTATAACAATTGATGGTATTTGTTTTGTGCTATCTGAAAGAGCCATGATATTTTGAATGATTGTTTCTATTAGAAACCTTACAAGTACAAACAAAATTTTAGTAGCACACTACGATTTGACGATTGAGATTAATTTCAGTGGAAAATGCTGACGTACACGATGCATTTGAAATTATCACGAAAGAGTACAAAGAAATAATCCTGTAAATGAGCATTTCAAAACCAACTACATATGTTTTTATTACCATTACATGGCTGCAGCATCAATAAAAGCGGTGAGATACATTCATAACGGAGATATAAATCTCGAAAGTTACTCATTCATTTGATGATTCAACGGAACAAACAATCCAGTTGAACCATATATTCATTCAAGGTGTTCCTAAATACTAAAAAAAAAAAAACATATTTGATTTGAAATGGTCGTGCCCGAGACAAAATAACGACGATTATTGAATGAACTGAAGGGGTGTTTTCGAAAAGAGATACAATTTGGTCATTGATCAACTGTGTTTAGGACTACCATTATTATAATTCAGACACCAAGCATAAAGCTCAGACATCGATTTAGTAACTACAGTCGTTGCTGACCGATGACTTGTCCTTTTCACTCCCACCTGCATACAGTTTAGGCTATAATAACAAAAACCTGCCAGAAAACAACTACTCTCCCGGATAATACCACGACGGGTATTGAATTATATCTAACATACACTTTTGTGCTCCCTGTAACCAACTAGAAGAATCATGTTTTGGTTCGGACAGGAGGTCCACCTGTCGACTAGTTTCAAGGTTTTTTCTCTCATCAGAGCAAGCGTGGATCAATATGGACAGCTTTAAGGCCATATGCTTCCAGTCCAGACGGTAACCAAACAGCCAGTGATGTGATGATTCAGCCCTACCATATTCGTCTCTCACACTTATGGCACTCCATGCTAGCACTAGACGGGGTTGGCATATAGGCAACTCACAAAACACCTTCTTTTCAACAAGGCAGGTGGTCACCTATCGTTAGCTGAAGTTTCAAACGGCCTGTTATGCGTTAGACCGCTAAGCTTACGGATCACATTACTTTGCGAAATTCGCCATTTTGCCAACACTATTCGTCACTTGTTTCCAGCTCTTGAAAGTTATTGAAATAAGAGCTGGTTTTTCCACAAGTGTAATTTCTTGTAATGGAGGACTGTTATTCTTAATGAGGCTGTTCAAATGAACGCAACTCTGTGATTGTTAATATAGCGAAGTGGTCGAGGTGTTGAGAGCTTTTGTTCTCACCCAGGCGGCCCGGCTTCGATCCCCACCGCCATCACGGAGCTAAAGTGGTTCGGAATCCACCAAGCTGTAAGTCCCGGGTCTCCCTCGTTCGGACAAGCTCTGCTTTTGAGGAGTGTTCTACGAATACCTGGGAGGTTCCTAATAACAAATTCGTATAATAATAATAATGATACTTGATTATTTGCATTTCAGACTTTTCGACATTTCTTCTTGATGGTTGAAATATTTGAAGAACTACCACAAAATCCCGTTCTTGTCCTTCCCTACATCAGGGGAGAAGATCAAAAGGATCGGAAAAATATACATCAAGAGTTGCTTTCAATCCGGCAGTACCTACCTTACGAAGATTCCTCACCAAGACGAAACCAGAGAGCAAAACAGAATCCAGCAAACACTGTGTTTACGAGGTCCCATATGTAAATGTGGAGATTCCTATATCGAAGAGACCATTATCAGTAAGAATAGCTCAACATGCTCTTCCTTACGAATCAGTAGACAGTCGTCTTGCGAAGAAAATTGGATTAGATAATTTGGGAAACACTTGTTACATGAATAGCATTTTACAAGTGTTATTCATGAAGAAGAATTTAAAATACGAGGTTTTAACGATGAACGAGAATGTTTCCTACTTATTCACCAAACTGAAACACCTGTTCATGCAGCTGCAGTTTCGCAAGAATGTATCATCTTTTCCACCAACCGATTTCCTACAGTGAGTAACTTTTTCGCATAGCGATAGCGATAACGAAACAATCGGCACCACAAAGTGACAGCGTGTGCTTCGTTTAACTTCGTTTCGCTTCGCTTCCCTATGCAAAACAAGTCACAGAGTACCACCCCTAGATTCTTTGAAGTCCACTAGATACTCGTTAGGACAAGAGGATTGTTCCGAATTCTTGGGGTTCTTGTTGAATAATAAAATCAATACTCCCGACCGCTCTGGATTGAATGATTCTCCGTACAGTCTATTTCGTCTTATGTTTGTAGATCTTTCGCTGAAAAAATCCTCAGCAGTTTACGTTGTAGAACATGTTCAAGAGGTAGCAAAAACGTATGTGACTTTCTGAAACTTCCACTAGCATTTCCCGATATGACTGATAACCAGGAACCAGGCCGGTCAAAACTGTTTCATCATCTGAAAATAGAACTTTTAACTGGTGATGATCAACTGTTTTGCCAAATATGCGCCAAACTAACTGACAATTATAAGACAAGTCATCAAGTTACTGATTTTTAGTGGCGTATTCACTTTTCAGCTGTAGGAAAACCTACAGCACCACCGGAACCGATACCGAATTACTTATATTATCTGTTTGATGGTTAATACGAAAAAGAGTGCTCCTATAAACGCGGTGAATGTTAAAAACCTTATTCCGTTCCCCGTTTCCCCAAAACTGTTGTCATCGGCGCCTGTTATCGTAAAAATGTGAAAATCCAGTCGTAACTGTACCCCATCCGCTGAGAATCAGCGTTCCCTCTTCTCAAATGACGGATCACAAAAGATAAACGCCATTATGGAAAGATGAATGGATTATTTCAGGCCAACGCATCTGAGGAATTCCTAGAGTACCGGAAGGATTCCGATACTGTTGGTCATTTTTATCGCGCAATAGGAACGAAAATAATACCATGTAGGTTATTCACCCAATATTTATGTCGGATAAGCTCTGGGTTCTTGATTGGCTCTCGAAACGTTCAACATTTATTATCATCGTTTTGAAACACAAGAACAAGACAACAGGAAACCGAATGAGAAGAATTTAACAAAAGTCGAAGTGAAAATTAATACAGGGAGAAAGGATAAATTTAGTTTAAAGAACCAGAAATTGAGGAACGATGCTGGGAGAAAATGAAACAAGAAAAGCGACTGAGAAAGAGGCAGTGGAAGGGACTGAGGGTTTTTCATTTTTTAAAAAACAATTTATCGATATCAACATATCGGGGTAAAACAAAAAATATTTTTGGAGTTGAATTTTATAATGAAACTTCAACAAAAATGACTTTCACAGAGATTATGGGTTTACAAAACCCGAAAATTGTCTCGCCATACAAAAGCTTCCTCGAGTAGAAGTACTATGTTCTATAAATACCCACTTTCCTAAGAAATATCTTTACAGAAAATAATAATAGTATACGCTCATAAACACTCAAAGTGTGACCCCAAAGCCTATTATAATTATTTTCATTAAACATTTGAAAACTGATTCAGAGCTGATCAACTCGAGAACGGTTAGAGATAGACTAATTCTGCGAAAGCCAATCGATTTAGAATGACCAAATTAGTATATACTGAGAATTTGAACGAAAAAAATCGACGGACGAAAAAAATCGACGGATGAAAAAAATCGACGGACGAAAAAAATCGACGAACAAAAAAGTCGAGTATATCATGACAGAAACTTTTTGGAACTTTTTTATTTTTCATATTTCGAATTTCAAATTTTTGTTTTCGAAAGTATTTTGACGTGCTGATCCGAATTTTTTAACGAAAATGTCGAAAACTCATCGGAAATATTTTTGGCGCCAAAAAAAACATTTCAAAACTGATTCGTAGCTGACCAACTCGAGAACGGTTAGAGATAGACCAATTCTGCGAACGCCAATCGATTCAGAATGGTAGAATTAGTATGTGTTATGAATTTCGAGTCAATCGAAAAAAATTAAAAATTAAAAATTACTAGAAAAAAGTTGCAAGGGGTTCACCCCTAAAAATCATGAAAAATACCAAGTCCTCACATCGACTTGAAATTTGCACTTTATACGTAAAATTTCATGCTCATTCCGAAAATATATGATTTTTATGTGCTCAGATATAAGATTTAGCCGAAAAAGGTTAAGGAAAAAAATCCAATTTTTTGAGATTTTTTATTTTTCATATTTCGAATTTCAAATTTTTGTTTTCGAAAGTATTTTGACGTGCTGATTCCGAATTTTTTAACGAAAATGTCGAAAACTCATCGGAAATATTTTTGGCGCCAAAAAAAACATTTCAAAACTGATTCGTAGCTGACCAACTCGAGAACGGTTAGAGATAGACCAATTCTGCGAACGCCAATCGATTCAGAATGGTAGAATTAGTATGTGTTATGAATTTCGAGTCAATCGAAAAAAATTAAAAATTAAAAATTACTGGAAAAAAGTTGCAAGGGGTTCACCCCTAAAAATCATGAAAAATGCCAAGTCCTCACATCGACTTGAAATTTGCACTTTATACGTAAAATTTCATGCTCATTCCGAAAATATATGATTTTTATTGCTCAGATATAAGATTTAGCCGAAAAAGGGTGTTAAGGAAAAAAATCCAATTTTTTGAGATTTTTTATTTTTCATATTTCGAATTTCAAATTTTTGTTTTCGAAAGTATTTTGACGTGCTGATTCCGAATTTTTTAACGAAAATGTCGAAAACTCATCGGAAATATTTTTGGCGCCAAAAAAAACATTTCAAAACTGATTCGTAGCTGACCAACTCGAGAACGGTTAGAGATAGACCAATTCTGCGAACGCCAATCGATTCAGAATGGTAGAATTAGTATGTGTTATGAATTTCGAGTCAATCGAAAAAAATTAAAAATTAAAAATTACTGGAAAAAAGTTGCAAGGGGTTCACCCCTAAAAATCATGAAAAATGCCAAGTCCTCACATCGACTTGAAATTTGCACTTTATACGTAAAATTTCATGCTCATTCCGAAAATATATGATTTTTATTGCTCAGATATAAGATTTAGCCGAAAAAGGGTGTTAAGGAAAAAAATCCAATTTTTTGAGATTTTTTATTTTTCATATTTCGAATTTCAAATTTTTGTTTTCGAAAGTATTTTGACGTGCTGATTCCGAATTTTTTAACGAAAATGTCGAAAACTCATCGGAAATATTTTTGGCGCCAAAAAAAACATTTCAAAACTGATTCGTAGCTGACCAACTCGAGAACGGTTAGAGATAGACCAATTCTGCGAACGCCAATCGATTCAGAATGGTAGAATTAGTATGTGTTATGAATTTCGAGTCAATCGAAAAAAATTAAAAATTAAAAATTACTAGAAAAAAGTTGCAAGGGGTTCACCCCTAAAAATCATGAAAAAATACCAAGTCCTCACATCGACTTGAAATTTGCACTTTATACGTAAAATTTCCTGCTCATTCCGAAAATATATGATTTTTATGTGCTCAGATATAAGATTTAGCCGAAAAAGGGTGTTAAGGAAAAAAATCCAATTTTTTGAGATTTTTTATTTTTCATATTTCGAATTTCAAATTTTTGTTTTCGAAAGTATTTTGACGTGCTGATTCCGAATTTTTTAACGAAAATGTCGAAAACTCATCGGAAATATTTTTGGCGCCAAAAAAAACATTTCAAAACTGATTCGTAGCTGACCAACTCGAGAACGGTTAGAGATAGACCAATTCTGCGAACGCCAATCGATTCAGAATGGTAGAATTAGTATGTGTTATGAATTTCGAGTCAATCGAAAAAAATTAAAAATTAAAAATTACTGGAAAAAAGTTGCAAGGGGTTCACCCCTAAAAATCATGAAAAATGCCAAGTCCTCACATCGACTTGAAATTTGCACTTTATACGTAAAATTTCATGCTCATTCCGAAAATATATGATTTTTATTGCTCAGATATAAGATTTAGCCGAAAAAGGGTGTTAAGGAAAAAAATCCAATTTTTTGAGATTTTTTATTTTTCATATTTCGAATTTCAAATTTTTGTTTTCGAAAGTATTTTGACGTGCTGATCCGAATTTTTTAACGAAAATGTCGAAAACTCATCGGAAATATTTTTGGCGCCAAAAAAAACATTTCAAAACTGATTCGTAGCTGACCAACTCGAGAACGGTTAGAGATAGACCAATTCTGCGAACGCCAATCGATTCAGAATGGTAGAATTAGTATGTGTTATGAATTTCGAGTCAATCGAAAAAAATTAAAAATTAAAAATTACTAGAAAAAAGTTGCAAGGGGTTCACCCCTAAAAATCATGAAAAATACCAAGTCCTCACATCGACTTGAAATTTGCACTTTATACGTAAAATTTCATGCTCATTCCGAAAATATATGATTTTTATGTGCTCAGATATAAGATTTAGCCGAAAAAGGGTGTTAAGGAAAAAAATCCAATTTTTTGAGATTTTTTATTTTTCATATTTCGAATTTCAAATTTTTGTTTTCGAAAGTATTTTGACGTGCTGATTCCGAATTTTTTAACGAAAATGTCGAAAACTCATCGGAAATATTTTTGGCGCCAAAAAAAACATTTCAAAACTGATTCGTAGCTGACCAACTCGAGAACGGTTAGAGATAGACCAATTCTGCGAACGCCAATCGATTCAGAATGGTAGAATTAGTATATGTTATGAATTTCGAGTCAATCGAAAAAAATTTAAAATTAAAAATTACTAGAAAAAAGTTGCAAGGGGTTCACCCCTAAAAATCATGAAAAATACCAAGTCCTCACATCGACTTGAAATTTGCACTTTATACGTAAAATTTCATGCTCATTCCGAAAATATATGATTTTTATGTGCTCAGATATAAGATTTAGCCGAAAAAGGGTGTTAAGGAAAAAAATCCAATTTTTTGAGATTTTTTATTTTTCATATTTCGAATTTCAAATTTTTGTTTTCGAAAGTATTTTGACGTGCTGATCCAAATTTTTTAACGAAAATGTCGAAAACTCATCGGAAATATTTTTGGCGCCAAAAAAAACATTTCAAAACTGATTCGTAGCTGACCAACTCGAGAACGGTTAGAGATAGACCAATTCTGCGAACGCCAATCGATTCAGAATGGTAGAATTAGTATGTGTTATGAATTTCGAGTCAATCGAAAAAAATTAAAAATTAAAAATTACTAGAAAAAAGTTGCAAGGGGTTCACCCCTAAAAATCATGAAAAATACCAAGTCCTCACATCGACTTGAAATTTGCACTTTATACGTAAAATTTCATGCTCATTCCGAAAATATATGATTTTTATGTGCTCAGATATAAGATTTAGCCGAAAAAGGGTGTTAAGGAAAAAAATCCAATTTTTTGAGATTTTTTATTTTTCATATTTCGAATTTCAAATTTTTGTTTTCGAAAGTATTTTGACGTGCTGATTCCGAATTTTTTAACGAAAATGTCGAAAACTCATCGGAAATATTTTTGGCGCCAAAAAAAACATTTCAAAACTGATTCGTAGCTGACCAACTCGAGAACGGTTAGAGATAGACCAACTCGAGAACGGTTAGAGATAGACCAATTCTGCGAACGCCAATCGATTCAGAATGGTAGAATTAGTATGTGTTATGAATTTCGAGTCAATCGAAAAAAATTAAAAATTAAAAATTACTAGAAAAAAGTTGCAAGGGGTTCACCCCTAAAAATCATGAAAAATACCAAGTCCTCACAGCGACTTGAAATTTGCACTTTATACGTAAAATTTCATGCTCATTCCGAAAATATATGATTTTTATGTGCTCAGATATAAGATTTAGCCGGAAAAGGGTGTTAAGGAAAAATATCCAATTTTCGGAGATTTTTTATTTTTCATATTTCGAATTTCAAATTTTTGTCCTCGAACGTATTTTGACGTGCTGATTTCGAAATTTTTAACAAAAATGTCGAAAACTCATCAGAAATATTTTTGGCGGCAAAAAAACCATCTAAAATCTGATTTAGAGCTGACCAACTCGAGAACTGTTAGAGATAGACTAATTCTGCGAACGCCAATCGATTCAGAATGGTCGAATTAGTATGTGTTATAAATTTAGAGTCAATAGAAAAAAATTAAAAATTAAATATTACTGGAAAAAAGTTGCAAGGGGTTTTACCCCTAAAAATCATGAAAAATACCCAAGTCCTCACATCGACTTGAAATTTGCACTTTATACGTAAAATTTCATGCTCATTCCGAAAATATATGATTTTTATGTGCTCAGATATAAGATTTAGCCGAAAAAGGGTGTTAAGGAAAAAAATCCAATTTTTTGAGATTTTTTATTTTTCATATTTCGAATTTCAAATTTTTGTTTTCGAAAGTATTTTGACGTGCTGATTCCGAATTTTTTAACGAAAATGTCGAAAACTCATCGGAAATATTTTTGGCGCCAAAAAAAACATTTCAAAACTGATTCGTAGCTGACCAACTCGAGAACGGTTAGAGATAGACCAACTCGAGAACGGTTAGAGATAGACCAATTCTGCGAACGCCAATCGATTCAGAATGGTAGAATTAGTATGTGTTATGAATTTCGAGTCAATCGAAAAAAATTAAAAATTAAAAATTACTAGAAAAAAGTTGCAAGGGGTTCACCCCTAAAAATCATGAAAAATACCAAGTCCTCACATCGACTTGAAATTTGCACTTTATACGTAAAATTTCATGCTCATTCCGAAAATATATGATTTTTATGTGCTCAGATATAAGATTTAGCCGAAAAAGGGTGTTAAGGAAAAAAATCCAATTTTTTGAGATTTTTTATTTTTCATATTTCGAATTTCAAATTTTTGTTTTCGAAAGTATTTTGACGTGCTGATTCCGAATTTTTTAACGAAAATGTCGAAAACTCATCGGAAATATTTTTGGCGCCAAAAAAAACATTTCAAAACTGATTCGTAGCTGACCAACTCGAGAACGGTTAGAGATAGACCAATTCTGCGAACGCCAATCGATTCAGAATGGTAGAATTAGTATATGTTATGAATTTCGAGTCAATCGAAAAAAATTTAAAATTAAAAATTACTAGAAAAAAGTTGCAAGGGGTTCACCCCTAAAAATCATGAAAAATACCAAGTCCTCACATCGACTTGAAATTTGCACTTTATACGTAAAATTTCATGCTCATTCCGAAAATATATGATTTTTATGTGCTCAGATATAAGATTTAGCCGAAAAAGGGTGTTAAGGAAAAAAATCCAATTTTTTGAGATTTTTTATTTTTCATATTTCGAATTTCAAATTTTTGTTTTCGAAAGTATTTTGACGTGCTGATCCAAATTTTTTAACGAAAATGTCGAAAACTCATCGGAAATATTTTTGGCGCCAAAAAAAACATTTCAAAACTGATTCGTAGCTGACCAACTCGAGAACGGTTAGAGATAGACCAATTCTGCGAACGCCAATCGATTCAGAATGGTAGAATTAGTATGTGTTATGAATTTCGAGTCAATCGAAAAAAATTAAAAATTAAAAATTACTAGAAAAAAGTTGCAAGGGGTTCACCCCTAAAAATCATGAAAAATACCAAGTCCTCACATCGACTTGAAATTTGCACTTTATACGTAAAATTTCATGCTCATTCCGAAAATATATGATTTTTATGTGCTCAGATATAAGATTTAGCCGAAAAAGGGTGTTAAGGAAAAAAATCCAATTTTTTGAGATTTTTTATTTTTCATATTTCGAATTTCAAATTTTTGTTTTCGAAAGTATTTTGACGTGCTGATTCCGAATTTTTTAACGAAAATGTCGAAAACTCATCGGAAATATTTTTGGCGCCAAAAAAAACATTTCAAAACTGATTCGTAGCTGACCAACTCGAGAACGGTTAGAGATAGACCAACTCGAGAACGGTTAGAGATAGACCAATTCTGCGAACGCCAATCGATTCAGAATGGTAGAATTAGTATGTGTTATGAATTTCGAGTCAATCGAAAAAAATTAAAAATTAAAAATTACTAGAAAAAAGTTGCAAGGGGTTCACCCCTAAAAATCATGAAAAATACCAAGTCCTCACAGCGACTTGAAATTTGCACTTTATACGTAAAATTTCATGCTCATTCCGAAAATATATGATTTTTATGTGCTCAGATATAAGATTTAGCCGGAAAAGGGTGTTAAGGAAAAATATCCAATTTTCGGAGATTTTTTATTTTTCATATTTCGAATTTCAAATTTTTGTCCTCGAACGTATTTTGACGTGCTGATTTCGAAATTTTTAACAAAAATGTCGAAAACTCATCAGAAATATTTTTGGCGGCAAAAAAACCATCTAAAATCTGATTTAGAGCTGACCAACTCGAGAACTGTTAGAGATAGACTAATTCTGCGAACGCCAATCGATTCAGAATGGTCGAATTAGTATGTGTTATAAATTTAGAGTCAATAGAAAAAAATTAAAAATTAAATATTACTGGAAAAAAGTTGCAAGGGGTTTTACCCCTAAAAATCATGAAAAATACCCAAGTCCTCACATCGACTTGAAATTTGCACTCTATACGTAAAATTTCATGCTTATTCCGAAAATGTATGATTTTTATGTGCTCAGATATAAGATTCAGCCGGAAGAGGGTGTTTAAGGAAAAAAATCCAATTTTCTGAGATTTTCTATTTTTCATTTTTCGAAATTCAAATTTTCGTCCTCGATCGTATTTTGACGTGCTGATTCCGAATATTTGAACGAAACAGTCGAAAACCATCGGAAATATTTTTGGCGCCAAAAAAAACATTTGAAAACTGATTCAGCGCTGACCAACTCGAGAACGGTTAGAGGTAGACCAATTCTGTGAACGCCAATCGATTCAGAATGGTCGACTTAGTATATACTGAGAATTTGAACGAAAAAAATCGACGGACAAAAAAGTCGAGTATATCATGTGAAATAATTTTTTGAACTATTTTATTTTTCATTTCTCGAATTAAAAATGTTTGTTCTCGAGCAAATTTTGAGGTGATGATTCCGAATTTTTGAACGAAAATGTCGAAAACTCATCGGAAATATTTTTGGCGCCAAAAAAACCATTTGAAAACTGATTCAGAGCTGACCAACTCGAGAACGGTTAGAGATAGACCAATTTTGCGAACGCCAATCGATTCAGAATGGCCGAATTAGTAAGTACTGAGAGTTTGAACGAAAAAAATCGACGGACAAAAAAGTCGAGTATATCATGATAGACAATTTTTTGAACTTTTTTATTTTTCATTTTTCGAATTTCAAATTTTTGTTCTCGAACGTATTTTGACGTGCTGATTTCGAATATTTGAACGGAAATGTCGAAAACTCATCGAAAATATTTTTGGCTTAAAAAAAAATCATTTGAAAACTGATTCAGAGCTGACCAACTCGAGAACGGTTAGAGATAGACCAATTCTGCGAACGCCAAGATATATATATATATGTATATACATACATATGTATATACATACATATATATGTATGTATATACATATACATATATATATATACATATACATATATATGTATATACATACATATATATGTATATGTATATACATACATATATATGTATATATATATATATATATATATATATGTATGGCCTATGCCCTGTAGGGTAGAATATCGACGTCGTTAGAAATACTAGTATTTCATTTGTTCTTGCGCTTTATGTTCGATACCTCAATTTAATTTTTTTCCATGCACCAAAAATAGAATATCTGTTCAAGGAACAAGATTATCCAACTGTCCACTATTGAAAGCGTGTAAAATCTCTAGTCCAATTGAAGCAGAAATCCAGTAAAACAAAGCATTGAATTTTATTCATGCATGAATGCAATTTTCACTTAAAATCCTTAACGAACGATTATTGGTAACTGAGGCGGCAAAATAATCGTTAACAATCGTTAACAATATTTCGCTTTGTATACATATCCCCGGGAGTTATCACTCAACTTTCGTTTGAGTTTGATTTTATTTTTATGATTCGCATAACAATAAATTACAATTGCTTTGATTCCAGCTATATAATACTTTATGTATAACGAGATTTATGATTTTTATATTCATTACGCTGGATTATTTCACAACTTTACGACTTCATTGATATATTTCAAATACCGGCTTTCATTACTCATTTTCCAGAACTCCCGAAAACATTAGGATTCAAATTTCCGTAGCAAAAATAATTGACAATGTAATTACTCAAATGTAAAAAAAAACGTTGGTGTTTTCCGTCTATATTTTCATATTTTTTAGTTTAATTTAACAATACTGAGCGTTCAAGACCTCAAGAGAACTTTGTCAAGCACCCCACGCTTTTTTTACATTTGATTTGAGTAATTAATTTGTCAATTATTTTTTACTTTTTAGTACATTTTGGAAGTGAGGAGTGTTCTTTAGTTCTTTAAAATTTTATTTTTTAATGACCTACCAATTTTAAAACGAATCTGACCATAATCATATTATTATTATGAGTAGGTCTCTAGATTCATCAAGTTGATACCTAGTTTCAGACAGGCTCTAAGAAACTCATCTTTGGTTATAATATTGCTATCATCATTAAGATTTTTTTTATGTTCATCAAGTTGATACCTCGTTTCAGACAGGCCCTAGTGAATTTATTTCCGATTTATGTTAATATCGGCAAAATGACCCACTTGCCCCCTCGCTAAGAATCTCATCTTCAGATATATGATTGTTATCATCATAACGAATTGTTTTTTTTATGTTCATCAAGTTGATACCTCGTTTCAGACAGGCCCTAGTAAATTTATTTCCGATTTATGTTAATATCGGCAAAATGACCCACTTGCCCCCTCGCTAAGAATCTCATCTTCAGATATATGATTGTTATCATCATAACGCATTGTTTTTTTTTATGTTCATCAAGTTGATACCTCGTTTCAGACAGGCCCTAGTAAATTTATTTCCGATTTATGTTAATAATAATTCCGTAATGACCCCTTAAAAGTCTAATTCTAGCAGCCACCGACGCTACTGATGTTTCGGGCGTTTCCGTTAAATTGGCTGCTGAGAAGTGGCTGCTAACTTCACATCGGTCCTTATGTGAGCACGAGGAGATTGTGCTAATACATTTTGTGAAGGGTAATTTTTTAGTCTGTTCTAACCAGAACAAACTTACTTTATGCAATTTAGAATCGAATCGCTCCATAATCACAAAACTCATCCGCCATATTGGAGCCGCCATTTTTTATTTTTCTCTAACAGTAATTTCATAATGCATTGTCACCGGAATTATGAACACCTGCCAAATTTCAAGGTAATCGGACAACTAGAAGTGGATCAAAATTCAGTTGCAAGATTCCACCCGAAAATACATACATATTTTAAAAAAATAACACCTCTGGAAGTAGGTAGGTAGGTATTACAAATTCCACTACATGGCTACAGTTACGAAAATCATAATTACTTCAATTCAACTTCAGTCTGTATTGCAAAACAAAACTATATAACGTGAAACGTGAAGAGAATTCGGGAGAGAACAAAGGAAAGTGGCCATGAAATTGTCGAAACAGTTACTACTACTATTAGTAGAGCGAAGGTGTTTTATAACTCACTAGAGGACTGCGGCAGATATTTAGATAGTTTCCAGGATGACATAGAATACGGAACAATTCGGACACATTACTTAGAAAATTATGGATGATAATCCATTACACAAACGATGAAAATCTACACCGAGGGGGAAACAACCAAGTCATTTTTTGTACACCTAATGAAAGCAGTGAAGTAATTATCTCTAATGAAAAATTTTTAGGGGGCAATGAAAGATAATTACCATTCAATTACGCGGATACGTTGTATGGACATAATTTAACTCTTATGTATAAAAATGAGATCCAGAAAGTTCGAAGCTCATGCCCACGTATGATTTTTGGTGTAAGTAGGCGACAACTAGTATCAAATCAATTGAAGGAGATTGGATGGTTACATAAGGAGAACAGGAGAAAGGTTCATTTTAGTACCTTGTCATAATAATTCCCAAATACTCACCCAATAATACTAATTCAGCCATTTTGAATCGATTAGCGTTCACAGGATTTGTCTATCTCTAACTGTTCTCGAGTTGGTCAGCTCTGAATCAGTTTTCAAATGGTTTTTTTGGCCCCTTGCAACTTTTTCGAGTAATTTTTAATTTTTTTCGATTGACTCGAAATTCACAATACATACTAATTCGGCCATTTTGAATCGACTGGCGTTCGCAGAATTTGTCTATCTCTAACCGTTCTCGAGTTGGTAAGCTCTGAATTAGTTTTCAAATGGTTTTTTTGGCGCGAAAAATATTTCTGATGAGTTTTCGACATTTTCGTTCAAAGATTCGGAATCAGCACGTCGAAATACGTTCGGGGATAAAAATTTGAAATTTGAAAAATTAAAATTTAAAAAGTTCAAAAAATTATTTATCATGATATACTTGCCTTTTTTGTCCGTCGATTTTTTTCGTTCAAATTCCCAATATATACTAATTCAGGAATTCTGAATCGATTGGCGTTAGCAGAATTCGTCTATCTTTAAACGTTCTCGAGTTGTTGAGCTCTGAATCAGTTTTCAAATCGTTTTTTTGGCGCCAAAAATATTTCTGATGAGTTTTAGATATTTTCGTTTGAAGATTCGGAATTAGCACGTTAAAATACGTTCGGGGACAAAAATTTGAAATACGAAAAGTGAAAAATAAAGAAGTTCAAAAAATTATCTATTATGACTTACTCGACTTTTTTGTCCGTATATTTTTTTCGTTCAAATTCTCTGTATATACTAATTCGGCCGTTCTGAATCGATTGGAGTTCGCAGAATTCGTCTATCTCTAACCGTTCTCAAGTTGGTCAGCTCTGAATCAGTTTTCAAATGTTTTTTTTTGCGCAAAAATCATTTCTGGCGAGTTTTCGACATTTCGAATAATGAATTTATTTAAAATTAATAATGAATTAATGAAAATGCTATGATGTACATCTAATGAAAGAGTAGTTTCCCCCTCGATCTACACACTAAAATATTGGTGATCCGAAAATGTTCGACACTGCTCTCCGATTGGTAAACACACACAATTCAATTGATAACTGCGTAGATCGACCAGCTTTCAATCATTACACGTTTATCACTGGATATATTTTTGATAGTTGATACATTAAACTGGTGACTCATGTAGAAGTGACGGTAATGATACATAAATCGATTTTGGGAAATCCATTCTTATTTTCAATACGTCAATATTCGGATAGTCATTCAGCTCGCGTCCTTGGGAGAAAGTTTATTTTTTACAAACAAGGAAGACATCAAGGTATTGCAAATACGAGGAAGTGTAAGCACAATACTATACACTCATCCGCTGTTTGACTGCAGAAGAATTACCGAGAAACTATAGTATAACTAGAATTATACGGAGTGAGCCATTGGAAACGAAACACGGCATTTCAGATGGTTAGCACACTGTGGTATTCTTTTCTGGCCATAACCATTTCAAAAAGGTTTTAAACAACCCTTGCCTCATTCCAAGACATTTCCACTGGCTATTTAATAAATTTGACACTCTGTATTGCTCCCAATCAGCAAACTTGTCTTATAACTCGGATGATCCATGATTATTTTATTTTACAGGTATTTCATTTACACTTCCAAAATGCTTATTTATTTTGAAAAATGAGAAATATAAATTCCTATATTTTTATATCACTTTATATTTGAACCCCTTGTATCACCGCAGTTTCGTCCTATATGGACATTATCAAACTATATACACAGTATCGGAAACTTTTCATCTGGGGTATAGAAAGAAATCTACGCCTCTCCTGTTACCACACTCGACGCATTAACGGACCACGTGGCAATGCGACACACCGCACACAGCGCACGTCGATATCCTCTCCTCGAGTGAGTCGAGGAGAAATTGTAATGCTCTCTCAACATACAGTATCGGAAACTTTTTCATCTGGGGAACAGACATAAATCTACGCGAGCAACAAGGAACGCAATGATATGATTATACCACTTAAATAAGAGAGACGCATTACCGTGCGCCTCTCTTGTTACCCCACCCGACGCATTAACGGACCACGTGGCAATGCGACACACCGCACACAGCGCACGTCGATATCCTTTCCTCGAGCGATTAGAGGAAAAATTGTAATGCTCTCTCAACATATAGCAAGCTATTCCTTACGCTCTTATGAAACCACCATACCCAAGATGGAAAACAACCCCACTAAGTAGAACAGACCAGAACTCTCCAAAAAACTGTAAATTTGCATTTTTTTGTACTTTGATTTTAATAAAATAAAAATGAAACTTTTGTTTACCCTGTGGAAATAAATTATCCACCACATTTATATCGTCTGAAAAGCTACGAGATATCACATGACACCTATTTATATTTACCTCGTATTCATTATTTGTCCACTCGAAGAAACAATATTTTGTCGTGTACAACATATTTTACATACTCACAAACATGTGTGATACGCATTAAAAATCTATGAATAACATTCCTGAAGTCCAAACCGATATACATACAATCAACGATGGTAAGTAGGTTATTAAAATCTGCTTTCAGCGTGAGTATCGTTGTAGACCTTTATTGTAGACCAGGGTCATCACTTCTACGATTGTTTTTTGTGCAATATGAACACGCCCAAAAACAATCGAAGACAGGTGTACCGATACACCTACTTCATTCAGAAGCACCTAAATCTGTTTTGATATAAAAGTCACATCACGCTAGATGGATCGATAGAAGTCTAATTTTGGATATTTTTACGAAATTGGTTGAAACTACATAAAAACTTGCACTAGATCGTATGTGGAGTCACAAAAATTAATTAAGAATCACCCTTCACTATCCTGATTACAATTTAAGGCACTTTATATCAGAATTATCTATATTAAAAAAAACAACAAATATAATAGTGTAATGACTTAAACATAATGATTTTGTATCTTCAAACGAGAAATTCTTAATAGTTGAAATTCCATGATCACCACCACATGGAGAGATCAGTCTTTTATTCGTATTTTGAAGTAGCTTTGGGTAGATTTAAATGAAGCGTAATAGATTTGTCTGTAACTTGTGCCAGACTGAGCATTTTTTTGTAAGTATTTACCCTATTCTCTAAGTTTTCGTTATTTTTGTCGATACCGAAAAAAAAAACCGATATGCTGCTACCTATTCACACCTTCAGAACATTCTATATTGGAAACATTGTAGAATTTTGAACTGATTATGAATTGTTTTCTTTTCGCTGTATCATCATATCCAGGAAATGTGATAATTTTTCGAAACAATACACCACAAACGAACAAAATGTTGATTCAGCGCAAAAAATAGCAATTCATTTTTAATTGCGGTTATATTTGTCATACACTTCTACACACTAGTCCTGGTTTAACATTATGATGCCTTAACACTTTCTTGGAACGTCAATATTTTTTCTTCTTGAAATATTCTAGCATATTCTTCCATTCATCAGCAAAATTTTATTTCTGAACTTATTTAAATTTCAAGAATTCAGAGACAAACTTAGGTTGGCCAAGGCAATAAATACTACGTGAAAGCGACGGTTTTCCTAGCAACGATTTTTATTTATTTTATTTATTTTTATTGGTATATGAACTGTTTCAAGTTTTTTCTACTTCAGAGGGTTGTTGAGGATGGTGTTGGTTCACAAATTATTTCGCCCTACAGAACGTATCATTTATCTCATGTCCTCCTTTGTAGTTCATGGGTGTCAAATCTGGAGAACGAGGTGGTCAAAGATATGCCAGTTTTCTTGAATAACAAAACTCATTATTATGTTTCATTGCATTTTTCATTATTTTATATAAAAGTGAATACACAATGCCTTATTAGGCAGATAGTATATCTAAACATTATTTGTCAACTTTCGTAGAATTCATCATATCCTGTGTTTTTTTATTAGGTAATGAGGCTATCAAATGTTTATTTGCTTTGCTGTAAAGGCTTTAAAGAACATAGTTGTGTTAAATTCAGCATTGTCATAGAACTGTCTTAAATTTCCAGGATAATGCGGTTTAATTTGATTTCCAAATATTGTTGAGATAATACCGAAATAGTCTGGTTCACAAGTGCTATTTTGTCAAAAATCTGACCGAGACACCGGAAATTATGATTTTGGTCTCATTCGATTCGAAATGGCATCTAACAAAAATGTTAAACTTCAAAATTGGGGCCGGCAAAAATTGCTAAAGTTATAAAAAATTAAGTAAAAAAAAAGAATCGTTTTATTTTTTGCAAATATTTCCTGATTGAATATGAGTTTACGTAATTGTTTATAACTTTTGCAATTTTTGCAGGTCCCAATTTTCTAGTTCAACATTTTTTTTAAATGCCCTTTCGAATCAAATAAGACCAAAATCATAATATTCGCAGATCTAAGTCAGCCCTGTATGCAGGTTCAATACTAGCTTCTTTCCAAAGAACTAGAGAAAGCCAATTTCTAAAATTATAACCCTATATATTAAATCAAATTTGAAAACGAACGCCCAGTTCATTAACGATAACTAAGAATAACTCAGATGTCGTTACTTATTTCAATAGTTCCTATGGTTCAAGTGCATGGACCCCTTATACATATATAAATAATTTTCATATAAAAGGGAGAAATTTCCTTGAGAGATTAAACCGTACGGAAAGTATACTGATGAAAACGCACTTGAATGTAATTTATTTCAACAAAAAAATAACTGAACAAGTATACTGTGAGTGCGACTCTGTATATCTCACTCTATATTCACTCTTTCTCCGTCGGCCGGCGCTGCAATATATAGTGCAGAATACTACATCTTTACGGTTCGGCTACCCGACTGTAGATTGTTTTGGAAGTTCTCGAATCTTCAGACCAGCCGTTCAATGTGATGACGTCAAGGGTTCCTAACTGCTTAACGGTACGATGACTCATGTATTGTTTACCCAGTCTTGTATTGATATTATTCTATGCAACTGTCTTTGACCACAAGGCACAAATTCACAGAACTCTTCTATTGGTACGGTGGCCAGCTGGCTTGACGTGATCAAATTTTTTGTTGCTGAATCCGAGCATGTTAATTATTTTGTTCAATTACCTGTAATTCAATTGTTATCAACAAATTTAAGTCAACAATTGGCATAGTTTTTCGCCCGAGTCACCCGGAGATTGTCCACCCGAACTTTTTTTGTACTTTACCATCGCCCGAACCTTAATTAGAAAGAGTCAAACCGCCAATGTCAATTATTAAAGAGAAAAACAACAAACAAAATATTTTTTAAAGTAAAATTGGCGTTAAAAGTTTTTGGGGGCGAGGATCACGATTTTGCCATTTGTTTTTATCTAGGACGCCCCTGTCTAAATATTATTAACAATTATTTCGAGTGAATGAAATGCTCAATCGATATTAGCAAAATAATTAACATATTCACATTCAGCGACCCAAAAAATATAAAATACAAAATGATTCCAGCTCTGCACCCACTTTGATCACGTCAAGCGAGCTGGCCACACATATCTCAAATCTCAAATCTTCAGAATTGGTAAAACAGTTTCTTCGAATCCAGCAATTGTTTCAGATATCATGTGGAAATTATGACAGAAGTTGAATAGGTACAACATAGTTTTGTTCTCTATTTAAAGAACATTCAATGAATAATTCAACATGAACATAATCGTAATATACAAGTTTCCACACTCTATTTATTCTGCTGTAATCGATTCACACGCAATTATTTTCCACAGCCAAGCATTAAACAAATCTTCCCACCGAACAATAAAACAATAATGAAATCTTGCATTTTTATTCTCAAATAACATAACATGAACAAAAAAAGCGATGATAATCGTAGAATGAGGTCTTATGAGTAAGAATAAGGAACTCTGTGAGTCATACGCGTGAATCCTAGGTATTGATGTCTTTCCAATATCTGTGACAGATCGTTGTAAGTAATTTCTTGGTACATTTGTTGTCATGTTTAGACGTTTTCGAATAGCGGAAAACTCGATTTTGCCTACAGTAACCAAACATTTAGCATACTACGATGGACAATGTCTTGAGATCAAGTTTAAAATTATGCATGAATTGCTTCCAAACACGTTTTTGCCCCCGATCTGTATGTCAAAAACAGGAATATAAACACTAGCAAAACAGAAAATTGATCAAGTCTTCAGGGGAAAACTGAGGTTAGAAAATAAAAAACAAAAACAATGCAAAACGTACTCACCTCGTTGAATCTTTCCCTCATTTCTTCCCGTTCTTCTACTGATAATTTATGAAAGTCTCCTACTGTGGAAGCCATGTTGATGGAAGTTTCAAAACAATTTGGAAAGGTTCACTAAAACTTATATCCTTACGCACTCCGCTCAAAAGGCACCATGTAATCCATAAACACCGTACTTTCGTGAATTATTTTGTGATCGAACAGTCCGCCGAACAGCGTTGCCAACAATGCCAACACTCCCCCCCACTACGTATTTGTGCTGCACTTTGAAAATGTCGAACTTCCCCACCCTACTGTTCCTGATAAGATTAAAAAGTTGATTATGCTGCGGTTGGGTGGCTATAAGTGGTGTCTCATTGACAAAAAATGGCTTGTCGTATCGTCTGAGGAGTGCCTTGGAACTTGGAATTATTTTGTTTTAAATACCTAATAGTGTCATGTTCTTCAAAATTGTGAAATGGGACACTCAGTTATCAGTTACAGTTGGAGTGGGTTCAGCATATGACGTCATTGTTTTGAATATTTGTTGAGATGATAGTTATCTTTTATCAATTATCATTTTACTCATTGTACACAGTAGGTACTCAATCATTAGGGGTTAAACCATTCAATAGGTATTTATTTTGTCACCATGCATGTCCACCCCTGAAAAAAACAAAAACAACTCTTTTGAAACCAGAGGCAGTGGTTCAGTAAATATTCATCAAAATAATTAATAAAATAACTTCCAAATTTTGCAAGGGGAGTTCTTCGGGTGGAGTCAGTTCCCCACCCCCACTTGATGTGAAAATTCAAGGCTACTGTTTCAATTTCAGTGGCGTAGCGAGAATTTTTTTTGGGAGGCCCTAGTATGAAAATTCTTATATATACATAATAACATCTTCCAGTTCTGGTTTGTTCCGGGTTTTTGCCGTGGTCTATTCTTTGGTTAAAATCTCCAAAAGTTTCAACTGCAACTAGTCATCTTCAGTAGCGTGGTCATGGCCAGTCAGTCTTGGTTTTTCTTGTGTACTATATATGAACCAAAATGAATATAACATAAAACCTTTATAAATAACATCAGTGGTGTAGATTGATAAAACACGTTTTTTGTGAACTGTGGAGTCTAATTTTGATCGTATCTACCTTAGCTTGTATTTGACTACAGTTCGACAAACGCAGCTGAACATGTGAAATTGCGCGTGCTTTCATGTTGAGTGCCTTATCACTGGATATATTACAGACTATAGTACAGACGAGCGCGCATCATCATGTTTTCACGGTTTCAGCTATGTCAGTAGATCTGTATTTGAGTCTTGTCATGGAAGGTGTCACATATACCATTCCAATGTCTTCATTGGCATTTCAGGTTTGACATGACGTTTCAGTAATAATTATATTAATAATAATATTAATTATTTTTATCTAACGTTTATTATGAAATTTGTAGGAATGGTACTTTTGAAGAATGATGAAATAAAAGTACCTATATAGGAACCTAGGTACTCTCAGAGAATGTACAAACACAAAGAGCATAGCATAAAAAATAATAAATCCCGATTTTTTTTTCTCACGTCACATAATATAAACGATATTCCATACATTTGACGTTTACTTAATTGATTACCAACAAAAATCTGTATGAAAATCATGACGGTCATGATACTTAACACAAGATGACTTCTAATAACTTTCAGACATAACAATTTTAGAAACTTGGCAATTTTCGACTTAGTCATCTGAAGATGAAATGCGTTACCACTAGATGGCGCTAAAACAATATAATGGTGATCAGTTGCTAAACTCCATAAGAGACCACCATTTCATATCAGAATCATTCAAATTTGATTGAAGCATTGTCTAAAGAAATTGAAGTACTCAAGATGTCGAAAGTTGAAATGAGTTTATCAGACATTTTTATTCACGACGACATTGTCATGTCTTACATAACTCTTTGTTTTTTAATGGAAAATAATGTAAAGAAACTTTTTCTTTGGTACTATTGATAGTACATTTAACATTGCAGCACTGAGCAAATACACTTAGTAATGAAACTTTTGACCTCTGCTGTCATTACAAGTTGACTTATTCTAAAACTATGAACATTAAAGAATATCACTAAACTCGATGTATTGTCCAAAAATCGATAAATAATGAGAAAACAGTTGAAATGGATACATTAGCGCTTATGGCAAGAAAGACCAGATCTACATTGTATCAGTTCAACCAAATAGTTATAGATGTCGCACCCAACAGCCGTGAAAAAAAAAATAAAAACCTACCGAAATCGATTGCTTCGTCATCCAAATCATGAATTGAGACACTGAGTGAATCTAAGAGATGGCGCTATCCTATTTTTGATAAAAATAATCTGATTCAAGTCACTAAAGCTCGGGGGACTATTGGAAAACTAAATTGTGATTTTTTGAGAAAATAATTAATTCTGTTGAACTTCCGGTTTCACATTCATGAAATTTAGAGCCAATTCTGAATATGACCTAATTTTTTTCCCATGTGCCCTGGAAGTCAGAAAAAAATTATTCTATTGTCTAGTTCTGCAGGATGTAGACTACAGTTGAGATGATCTGAATAAGGGGATCGTTATTATAACTGTTCTGTATAGCTTAGAGAGCACTATCTGAATCAGAAAGAATCAAGTAACTCCCTTTCTCCAATGTCTCAATAAATCTCAATGATTGGAGTTTCTCTCTTGCAAAAAAATACTGATCGACTGCACAATTCTTATATTTGTTTTTAATCACATGGAATACTTGAAGATAGTCAGTATTTTCTTTCTTGAATTAATTCAAAATTGAATTTTGGTGTTGCTAGTGTCCAAGGGGATATTTCATCAAAAGACAGTTGCTCCAATTTGGAAAACTTCCTTTATCTATAACTTCATAAAAAAATCCCAATTAATAAAATATTACCTACCTGTACTTTCTTAATTCGTTTATGGTTTTTTAGTTGTATAATTCATCATATAGTTCATGATTTGTGATAAATGAATAAATTTTTGTAAGTTATCCCTTTGCTTTCTCAATAACATAACTCTGGGAAACAGGACACATTAATTGAAGGATTCCTGGTATTGTTTATTATTTGATTCATACAAACTTCCGTTATATTATCAAATACAAGTGTATTTACACTAATACAGTTTTCCAAAAGTATCTTTTTCACTTGAATTCCTTTCGTCTGCTCCGTGGTGGTGTAATTTACACCACATTTTGAATCTAGTGTTATTCAGTGCAGTCAATCCAGTCATTAAACGAATACTAAAATTGAGCGTAAATTACACCAAGTGTAAGAAACTGGTACACTTCCAGGCAAATGAAAGAACGTTTGTTGACATCATTCAGAACTGGTAAATACAATAAAGTATATATTTCATTCATATAAATAATAAAAACCACATTATTAAATAAAAAAGGATGAATGAGACACAATCTGTTTTCTCAATCCATATCTAAACTTATGTACATTCAGTGATGTACATTCACCATTTATTATTCGATTGTTTCTACAATGTCAACACAAGGTAAATTCCACTTATACTTGTCCATCAGCAACTGATATACTTCTGGTGATGTCTTGTGGATGGTAGCAAAAAAATCGACATCATCCTCGGATAGTTCACATTTGCTGTTGAGATTCAAAGCAAGAATAGTAAAAAAGGTGGAAGGCAACTGGTCCTTTATACTGTTCAGAATGGTGCTCATATCAGGCTTGGACTCTGACAGAGTTTTGTGTCTCAGCATTTTCTTAATTGACGCAATTTCCCTGCTATGCTGTTTTATTTTACGGAGATAATTTCGGCCAAGGTTGGACTTATCTGGAACATTTTTTGATACTGAGGTTCTCATGTTCACTGGACGTTGTCCTGCTTTCTTCTGTAAATCAGCCATTTCAGTAAGATGTTCTTGAGGTTCATACCCTAAATCCTCATGCATACTCTGCATTCCATTTCTATGCATCTTGTTTGGAGCTTCAATAAACTCAGGAGCTTCTTTCTTGATGGCAACTGAACACTCCATGTTTTCATCCATTGGCATCTCGTCTTTGAAAGCATTTATTTTGGTGTTATAACGTTCCTTTATAGAATTGGATGCCTTACTTGTGGAAGGTTTAGCCAGTGGCTGGATTTGTTTGAAATCAGGTTGGGGGGAAGAACTTGAAGGAACTATCATCCCATTCTTATAAACGTAGGACTCTACCTTCTGGGACCTGCTGAACATGTTATCGGTATCCAATACAAACAATGTTCCATCGGAACTTGCAGGTAAAACTTGAATGTCTTGCAACTCAGAAGATATGAACATTGGTGTCTCTTCTGGTTCATCTTCACATCCCAAAGTGGGGATGGCACTTTGAAGTAATCGTTTTTTCTGAAGGTTTGGGAACCATTTGTCTTCAAAATGAACTTCACAGACCACTTTATTTCGAAGTTGATCTTCTTCCAAGTCGCAGAAGTGTGGCTTTTGAGAATTTTCGATCCACAGTTTACATCTTTCCTTGTGTTTAACAGGGTAATGGAAAAAGTGGATGTTCTCTGTAGTCTTGGTGGTGTTTTGGCAATTTCTATAAGAACATCGGCAGCCCCCCATTCCTAAAAAAATTATAATACAATAGCGTGGAAAAGAATGCTGCTAATGGAAGGCCGATTTACCTGATTTATTCAATTCGAAAATCCTAAGAATGAAAAATCACAATTACAAACAAGAGGCCTTGGTTAAAAGCAGCACAGAAAAAACAGCTACAAATACAAACACAAATTATACATTATTGCATAGTGACAATGACAGTAATGACAGTGTTGACTGTTGAGTGTTGCCATTTCATTATCTGTCATATGTCAGATTCAAATTTGTTTTGGTTCCTTTCATTTCGGTTCCGAACTAGTTCCGAGCAGACACACAAACACAAACATTCAAGTCTGGAAATTCTACTTCCCCAAATTTGCACTGCATTGTTTGAAACCTTTGGTGTACTAATGAATATACTGGAGTTCTGTCTTGTCCCTATACCAAACCGCTATTTTAAACACCTCGACACGTGTAATAATCACTAAGAGGAAGATTGAACAAAATTTACGCACAGAATTGTCCTTATTTTCTTTTATTTATATACATTAGATATCTCTGCTAGATACGTTTTTATGAGAATTATATAATCAATATTCAGCCATTGTTTACCAGAAAAAACTCTCAAACATATAAAAGTACCTCAGTTGATCATGGCTCACCAGCTGGCTTCCAAGGGAATGGATCATAATTTGAAAACAAATGCCTAAACACCTCGGTGTAGCGACTTAACCTGCAAAACTGTGGGATATTCGCTAGCTTGATTACGAGAAAACAAATTGTGTGTTTTCTCAAATATATTCCTTTGAGTTTCTTCCTCTGGTTCAAATGTAGGTCCCTATGAAAAGTCACCTTTAGTAAATCCTATGAGGACGCCATCTCTCAAACCAAGTTACAGATTTAATTTGATTTGTCTAAAAAATCTAAACAAAAATCTAATCAGTAGGTACTCCAAAATTTTCAGACATCTCAAAGCATTTCCATGATTATTGTCGGCCTTTCAAAGGAGCTTAAAAAAATAGAATAGATGAACTAATGCTTTTTATCACCAGTAGGTATGTATCGTACATTGTTATTGTTATGTTCATCAATGTTTCAGAGATCGAAAAATTAATATTTTGCCGAGGTTGTGGTGTGTAAAGATTTTAATTCTTTCTTTTCATTCACTTATTTTCTGGTGGATTTAAAGAATCAAGTTTCAACTAAACTAGAAATTAATTTAAGAACTAAGAATATTGAATACAAAAGAACACATATGAGAAGGTTTATACATTTTCGTCTGTCATTTAAATTAAGAATTAATAATTACGAAGTTCAACTTAGCAACTAAGACAACTAAGAATTGAGAATTTTTGTCAATGAAAAGCGCAGAACGTAATCTTTTAGAATGCAATCAAATTTCATTGTTGAATTTGGCGGGTTTGGTACACAATAGCTCAGATTTGGTGAAATTTTTCGTGTTATTTTAATTATTTCATTAAATATTTGATATGGATTGTAGAGAAAGACTTTCTAGAAATAATATGGGTGCTTTTTTTTTTCTGACAACAGTTTTCACAGTTGGCATATAAAAAGGTAGTTCATATAATTCTTAATTGATGTATATACCTAAACACCTTAATTCTGTAATGATAATTATTAATTATTAATAATTGTTAGTTTAGTTGAATCTAAATCCATAAATACATTTCTTAATCATTAGTTGTTAATTTAATCATTAGTTTAGTGTTGAGTTTATAAATCCACAATTCAACTTTTTCTTTGTTGACAGATCAACAAAAGAATTTGTGACAACTACTATGTTTTGATTTTCAATTCATATATTCACTAGATAAAAATACATTGAGGGCATAAAATATAAAGAAATATATAAAACTATCATAACAATTTGACCTTGGAATACTCAATATGTAAATTCTACATCATCGCATCATCGGTGTTCTCACGTTCGTTTAAACTTGTTCATAGAAGAAAATATATCCTTCATTTTGGAGGCGTTGTTTCATTTTCTCCAATACCTGATAATTGCCTGAACAGCATATCCATTGTAATTTTATTCTTTGGTCTGGAAGACACTTTTTTAGCCTTAATTGCACGTTTTTTCACTTTATTGTCATTCCGAAATAAACAAACACTACTTGGAAAGTTTATGCATCTTTTAAATTTTCTAGTGCTCATAAACTTTTCAGAATTAGGCTCTTCAAATATCGTCTCCAATGAAGGAGGAAGTCTCTTAATGCTTTTGTCAAGATAATAATTTTGTACTTGTTTGGAATTGCACTCCTTAAGTAGTCTTTTGGGTTTTGAAATAACTCTTTTTTTTTCCAGTTCTGGTGGTCGAAATCGAATTCTCTTACGTCCAGAACGTCTCAGGTTTTCATTTGTATTTATTTCGTTACCGAAATCTTGTCCAGGAACACTGCTCATTTTTCGTTTCTTTTATTTCCAAATGAATGAATAATATGACATTTGCTCAATTGAAGGATTACGCCCACATCACTCAAATTTAGCTGTCAGTCAACCTACGTCCTCGCTAACAGCATATTGAAAAACCGAACGAACGAATACTAAAATCGAAATCGAGGTTGGGACTCTCACTTTTTTCGCATAGCAAAGCGTAACGAAGTTAAACGAAGCACACGCTATCACCTTCTGGTGTACCAGAAAGAGATAGCGTATGTTTCGCTTCGCTATCGCTATGCCAAATAAGTTACAAGAGTCCCACCCGGTGTAGAAAAGTGCTACACCTTGATGCAAATTTATGGCAGATTTATTTGACGCATTCCTTTGTGTGAACTGCACTCAGCTACACTCGATTCCAAATGTGGTGTAAATTTACCTACACTACATCAGCTGGTAGCAAACGAAGGGACTTATAAGCGAGGTGTAGCACTTTCCTACACCTGGTGTAATTATTTTGGTATTCGTTTGCAGATTAGACACATTCCTTTGTTTGAACTGCACTCAGCTACACTTGATTCAAAATGCGGTGTAATTACACTACACTACACCTTGATGCAAATTAATAAACCTATAGTTTGATCAAACTGCAATGAAGTGACGTCATTTCTATTGTTACGGTATAGTGGTTTCTTTCACACAATTTCAAAACAAGAAGCATTTCATTAGAACTGACGTCAATTAAAAGCAGTTTGATCAAACTGTATTTTACTGCGAGCCACGGGCTTAATTTGCAGTTGTTCCCCAGTTCAAAAGAAATGCCAAAATTGAATGCATTTCACACGAGTTGTCACACGAACGGAATTCAAGACCACAGAACTCGTAATTTGTAGTTCATGTCATAGATATACGTTATAAATTATAACTTCTGTGTTCAAAGGGCTCGCCCATCTGATTGTCATATTACCAACTCAGCGAAAATTTCATGTTGGTTAACGTGACTCATGGTGTACAAGTGTGTGTGCATCTTTCACTCACTTCACATGTGTTTAATTTGCAGAATAGTGTGTTAGTTGTTTACATCTGTTTCAAAGTTTTTCATTAATGGAAATCAGTTGTGTGCGGCGAATACCATACTAGGAACCAAGACACAGGAAAGCCGCGGAGGCGTTGAAATTTAATATATATGGCTTTAATATTTGAATATTCGCGCAATTAATAAGTACGCCACCTTTGTAAAGTTAGCCACTATTGCCTGTGGATTTCTATTAAAATCAGTGGTGTGCATTCCTGTTTCCCAACTATTGATGATTTTCGTTGACGAAGGCACCCAGGTAAAGTTTTTCCAACACTTTTCATACTTTAGGTTTTCTATTGTCCTTGCCAGGAAAATCCAGGAAGTGTAGTATCTAAAACAGGAATTTTGAAATCGAGCACATGGTGTATGAAACGAAAGTACGCCTCTGTAGTATGCAATGTAGTTTTAGAGGGGTATACGGTATACTGAAATAAGCCTTCAATTCAGTCTATCGTGGCGGGATGGGACTTCTTCCATCTTGATTCTGAATCTTTACTAAGAAGCCGGCTTAGTAAGTGAATTAAAATAGATCGGAAAAATTTATAAATAAATCACGAAGTTATCTAAGTTGCGATGTGTTAGCTGGATATATCAATAATTTAGTTTTCGCCGGAATGAATTAGGTATGATGTATTTAAGTGTAGGCTTTATCCATCCTTGCTAGTCTAGTATGGGGGGAATGGCGAGTACCTACCTATACGAGGCTCAATATGAAAATCAACATTCTGTTTGAAAAATTTGAAGATAATGAAATGTAGTTATGCTGATAAAATTTTCTAGAATCGCTAAATTGTGCTTTGAACAAGGTAACTTTGCCCAGTACTAGATAATTTCCTACTTCATTTCTTCTTATTTCTCCCCCATATTTTCACTAATATTTTTTTTTCCAGTTTGTAACGAAGGAAACAAAGCTTATGTGCGAGATTTTGTAAATAATAAAGTGCTTTATAAAAGAATGGCAGTACCCAGTCGAGCTAGAGTATATTCTGATGTTAACTCACATAAGCCAAGGGAATACTGGGACTATGAAAGTTACGTAGTTGATTGGGGCCAACAAGACGACTACCAGTTAGTACGGAAACTAGGAAGAGGAAAATACAGTGAAGTATTCGAAGCGATCAATGTAACAAATAATGAAAAATGTGTAGTTAAAATATTGAAGGTGAGTATCACTGCTATAAATTATGTTATCGATCTAAGTTGATGTTATAAACAAAGCATGTTTACTAGTGAGCTGCCCTATGCTTCTGAATAGGGGGTAGATGGTATGAACTATTTGAATTGTTATATTTATTAATTCCCTGCAACTGGGTCCTTTGTACAAGCACATGTTTCAATAAACTAAGTATAGTGCCACTCCCTACCCTTTATATATTCAAATTTCTGCTGGATATACATAACAAAAGCAATTTTACTAAGCACTGTGATATACACAATTACAATACCAGATCTGCGGACTTCTAAAGACACAGATTAGTTATAAGCTACCAAAATTCTTTATATCTCACTTCATACTCTCGATGGATTAGTAAAATTACTAGGATTCAAAAAAATTTAAATTACAATCGAAAGATTTCTTGAAAATTGTTTCTACAGTGTATCAGAATATCGGAATATTGGAAAGTCGACTCTCTTGGAGTCTAGACTTACATAATACTGCAAAGAGCCTACATTTGTTGTTTTTTTTTTGTCCTCCATATTATAGTTATGATTTTATATATCCTGCATTTTGAAGAGTTCTAGTGAATCACCATCAATGTATCTCTCATTAGAATTTTATTGACTATTGATATTCGACATATTTTTTAATCCTTTATACCATTACTGTTGATATTTCAACATGTAATTGTTTTTTACTGATTCTGATCTGCCACAAACATACTGTATGTGGTAAATAAAAATCTATCTATCTAACATGTATATGAATTCACTTAAATATCTCATGGTTTGCCATCAAGGCTTTTTGATTAACAAATTCATATTGTTATCTTTTATTGAAGATACATTTTTGAATTGCAGAGGTTAAAGATGTTTATTGATAAATTGATTGTCCGATTACTTCATACTGTTTAATAGATCAGTTAGTTTAATGGTCTGTAGTACAATTAGGATAAATATCTGGGAGCAGTTAGTTACTTTTATATCTCTTTATTTAGTTGACAACTAATTCATTTACAAAAGAAAATACATTGTCACATCATAAACAAAAAAAAAACTAACATGAAAAAATGCAAACACTCAGAGTAAAAATACATAGGTATAAATAAATAGGTACATAAAAAATGCATACATAAAAATATACTAAGTTTTCATTATGTAATCCAACAATTGTCTTTTGAATGTATTTATTGAACCACCTTCATAAATTTATTGTGGAAGGTCATTAAAATCATCTACTCTTTCATAAAATAAAGAATTATGTGTACTATTCTTTTATATCTTTCAAATTTTATATTGTTCTTGTTTCTTGTATTATACTCAGTCACATAGGTAATTTTTCTGTAGATATATAGGTGAATATCCTATATTGATTTTAAAAATAAAAATTAGTTTCTTCACTGGTAGCCATTGAAGGGTAACTATGAATAGTTACACCCAAATACACAAATTTGTTTATCTTTTCTATATCACTGTAATTCAATATTTTCAATCAGTGATATTTATTACAATGTGTTCAGGCCATTTGGAATCAAGGTCATATCAGAAATCATATCATCATTGCTCAAATCAATAGTTGCAAGATTTGATTGATATGCCTTAATGTCTATAATATGTTCCTCGGAGCTTACTTTCCTGAATATAGTCAACTATGCTAATTTTAACATGTGCTGGTTGTATTTTATGTTTTAAAGGTTGATTTCTTTACATAAGCTTGTACTTTTTTTTTTGAGAAACAACCAGACTTGTGAAACCTTTTTGTATTTTTAGATGCCACAATATATTATAGATTTCATAATGACGCTGTATTATTGAATAAACTGGAACAGCGTCTAGTTTCAGAAATGTGGTTGGAGAGCTGGGTGACCATATTTCAGGTTACAGTGAAATATAGAATATTTCATATTATTATTATCTTCGTATTTGTTAATTTTTGTACTATTTACATTGAGAGTATAATTTTTTCAGCCTGTGAAAAAAAAGAAAATAAAAAGGGAGATAAAGATTTTGGAAAATTTGAGAGGTGGTACAAATATAATAACATTAGAAGCTGTTGTGAAAGATCCGGTATCTAGGACACCCGCTCTGATTTTTGAGCATGTCAACAATACAGATTTCAAACAGCTTTATCAAACTCTAACAGATTTTGACATTCGCTATTATTTATATGAATTACTCAAAGCTCTGGATTATTGTCACAGTATGGGTATCATGCATAGGTGAGTATCTGATTTTTTTTTTAATAAAATCTTAGTTATTTTATTGTATTTACTTCTCAGTTTTGTTTTCTTCCCATCTAAACTGACAAAAAAAATTGTTAGTTGAACCAGGGCGTGTGAAATGTATGTATAGAATTTGATTGATATAATGTCAGAATGAAATCCACCTAAATATTGACATAAAGAAGTTCAAAATCATCTCTTTTTGGGTATTTGTGCAAAATTTAATTTTTAGTTGCCCATACATAATCATTGAATGCAATATTGTTTATATAGTATTTAAGCATACAGTGTGGCCCATTTAAGATAGACTAATCCAATTGGTTGAAAAATGTAGGTTTTATAAGTTTGCTTCAAATAAATAAGAATACAAATTATTTTTCTTCTTTTTTGACAAAACTTGATTGCGGTCAAGAAAAGAGTAGACTTCTCAAATTCAAAAAGGTATGAAAAAATCAGACTAATTTGGAAGATATCAACCATTGCAACAGAAAAAGTCCTAGTAATTTTTGAAATTTTGCACTAACATTTTGGAACAAACATAAAAAGTTTCATTTGATTAATTACATAAGTTTAAAATGATACTTTAAAATTAGTTAAATTAGTTGAGACCAAGAAAAGCAGTGATTTTTCAATCAAAAAATATTTTGAAAGAATTGTGATTCTCAATTTTCCCAAATAGATATTTCAAATTCGGCATGTGGGCCTAAACTTAAATTATAAACAATTTTCTCAACTTACTTTTTTTTACTATCCTTCCAAATTGCCGCCATATTGGTAGTCACGTGACATGACGATGTCAAAATCGAGGGAGAAACCGCTGAGGAAGATGTGTACAATAATTCCCAAAAATCCTAACTAATTCATGTAATACTCAAGTAATTCCCGAGTAATACCTCCTATTCCCGACTAATACCCAATAATTTTCAACTAATTCCCCGAGTAATACACCTGTGATACCCAATAATTTTCAAGTAATACCTCTAATTCCTGACTAATATCCAAATAATACCTCTAATTCCCGACTCATATCCAAGTAATACCTCTAATTCCCGCCTAATATCCAAGTAATACCTCTAATTCCCAACTAATATCCAAGTAATACCTCTAATTCCCGACTAATATCCAAGTAATACCTCTAATTCCCGACTAATATCCAAGTAATACCACTAATACCCAAGGCATATTCACCAGAATTCCCCACCGGTTTTCCCCTCGGTCAAAATCGATTATTAGGTTTTCCAATATGCAGAAACGATCCCCTATAACGTATTTTTTGTAACTCTAATAATGAAAATGTTTTCATATGATGCAAACGTTATGGCCCACACTGTATATATGTATAGAAAGATGAACATTTTTTAAAAAGTATTTGATCCCCTTTTAAAAATTACATGTACTGCCATGGGCGTGAACCAGATGCGAAATGCGCTAATTTTCCGCCGACTTCGTTTGACAAGCAAGGTTTAGAAATTGTTGTGAATGAAAACTATTTCTGGATTTTTCCGTACAAGCATCCGTGCAAGATGGATCGATTGAAACCTTAGGAAGATTACAAAGCTATTCGTTTCATTCGAGAATCGGAATCTTGTTGTTTATAACACGATATCTTATCACACGACCTAGGAATTTATAATGTAGTACCTGAATGAGAGGACCCTGGGTTTTTTATCATGAATGTTCATGATTTTATATGCTGCATGAAATATTGACGTAGAGTTACGTCATTCTACGGCAGATATTTGTTACATCTCCTTTTCTGTCACCAGGGACATAGGCCAGTAGAGATACCTTAGGCATTAATAATCGAAAATTTAACAATAATTCCAAAAGTTTTCAAACTTTGGTCATGTGAATGGTGCATCGAGAAAACAATAAACCTTAGTTTGTAACCTGTTCCAAAGTCCGGAACATTGTCGAAATTTCAATAAACTTGAATTTTGCTGTATACTCCTTGAAAAAATTCCAAAGTTTTGCAAACTTAAGAGTAGTCTAAATATATTATTTCATATCACGAATCAAGTTTGCAATCCATTCAAGTGTACGGAATATTTTTTTTATTAAAAACTAATGTTTTTCTTTGATATACCACAAGAAAAATATCTAAGAGTTCTGCAAACTTGACAGATACATCGGAAAAATATTCCGAACATTCGGTCGAGTAGTAGGTGGTTTCGAAATAATTACAAAAGTTTTGAAACTTTGTCGCAAATTTTGTGCATCAGAATAGATGTTTTCAAAATTTGCAAGAAAGTTTCAAAACTTTTGTAATTATTTCGACCACCTTGATGAATAAAAATGATGATGAATTAATAAAATATGTGTTCTGGCATACGTAAAAGGTTGCAAATCTGTACAATTGTTCGGAATATTTTTTCTATGTATCTGTCAAGTTTGCAGAACTTTTGGAATTGTTTCTTGCTTCAACATATTCTGATCTAGTCTCAGTGCCTTGACTATCACTAGAGACAAATTTCAGAGTTTCTCTGTGATATAATTCAGAGAGCTAGAATCATAGAAATATAATTCTATGTCTAGACTACAATTGAATTAGAATCAGATGATTTAGGGTGAGCAGGTAATTGGGGTTGAGATGGCATGCTCCCAAAATTTTCTATGGTTAGGAATATACAGGTTTTGAATTTTGTATACTGTTTTGATGTTTTGTATAAAATTAGTCTGGTTAGATGACCTTGGTATTTTGGTAGTTTTCTATGTTTTATAACTTATTTTATCCTTTTTTTTTTTGCAGGGATGTCAAACCCCACAATGTGATGATCGACCATGAAAATAGGAAATTACGTCTAATTGACTGGGGTCTGGCTGAATTCTATCACCCCGGTCAGGAATACAACGTTAGGGTGGCCTCGAGGTACTTCAAAGGACCCGAGCTCCTCGTAGATTATCAGATGTACGACTACTCTTTGGATATGTGGTCGCTGGGCTGTATGCTAGCGTCGATGATCTTCAGGAAGGAGCCGTTCTTCCACGGCCACGATAATTATGACCAGTTAGTCCGTATAGCCAAAGTCCTAGGAACCGAAGAGCTTTTTGAATATCTCGACAAATATCACATAGAACTAGACCCGCGATTCAATGATATTCTAGGAAGGTAAGTGGGATGATAATCCAGTGAATAGAGACAAAAAAAAGCGGGATTACCTTACAAACTGTCCGCAAAATGGGTGAAAAATGTTTGCAAACATGACTGAAAACGGCCGAGCCCGTCTACGCGGTCGAGTAGTAGGAGAGACGGAGAGATGAGAGGACATGATAGCCCTTTTGCATTGCGCCTCCCCTCATCTCCTGGTCTCTCCTGCTACTTGACCGCATAGGCGGGATCGACCGTTTTCAATATTGTTTAAAGCATTTTTAACCCATTTCGCAGCTTTATAGAGAGAAACGAGAATATAATTTTGTACTACACTTCTACTTTCAAAATTTGTTTGAGAAATTGAAATTGTACTATCACTAGAGCATCTGGGCACTCTTCAAAAGAGTGCAAAAAAAAAATCGAATGCAACTGTGCAAAATCTAATGGTCCGACACGCCTGTTTTGCACACAAATAAACTATGCATAATTCACTACTTCGCAAAAAGGGCCAACCCTACAAATTGAAAAATGGCGGAGTTGAACTTTTTTTAAAATCGCAAATTTTTCGGTTTTTCCAGTTTTTCTCCGTTACTAATTATCCGATCGGGACGTACAAAATCTCATTTTGTTTTTATTTCAATTCTCTACAAGTCTTTCCCTTGGAGCATTTAAATGTTTATAAAAAAATAATCAATGACAGTTGCGAGTCCAAAACATAACAGAATATTACTACAGGGTGTCCTACTAGTATTTTGTATTGATTGTTCTAGTTCATGAATTTCGATCTGCTTATTGTTGTAGTTTGCATTTCGATGCTTGTTTTTGACTAGAGTTGAGAATATGTGAAATTAAAATAATGTTCAACCACTAAATTGAATATTCTATAATGTTATCAGTTTTGAGCGATTCTTGTGATTGTTAAAATATTCTGGAATCACATAAATTGACGGTTGCAGTTTATTTGTCAATTCAATAAATTAACGTATGGTAATTTAATTGTGCAATTTATTTTTTTGATTGTTACTTTACAATGATAACACTTGCTTGATCCATGTCTTTTTTGTTTGTTTCAGACATTCCCGGAAAAGATGGGAGCGTTTCGTTCATAGTGAAAATCAACATTTAGTATCACCAGAGGCGTTAGACTTTCTGGATAAACTTTTACGTTACGATCATTTAGAACGCCTTACAGCTCGTGATGCGATGGATCACTCCTATTTTTGTAAGTATTCTGTTTCGGCGATATTCTGATCGAATGGTTCAAAATGAGAAGTAGAATGTTGATCCAGCAATGACCAATTTAATTTTTCAACTTTTTGCCCATTTTCTCCTCATAGCCCTGTAGGACATAAGGAATACTATGCTAGATGGGTGATGTAAAACTTTAAGATAATTAAGTAAATTAACACTAAATGAAATGCTGTTTGAGTAATCGAAAAACAACTTTCCGGGTTTTGCGTCGCCGAACGTTGCATTCTGTATAATTTTTGTATTGCCTGCCCTAAGCTTATCAGAAACATGTTTTCAATGCGAGAATGTTATATTAATCATTTATTTTTTTATTGCAGATCCTGTTGTAAAAGAGCAGTGTAGATTGATGTCCACAGTTTCCTCATCTCCTACTCCACTAACCGGAGTATCTGAGTAGCATGCGAATAAGGGAGCACATACATCTTTGCATGTGGTGTCATATTTTGCCATACACTGTATTCGAATAATTTTTTTTCCAAACTCATCCATATTTTTTAATCGTGATCTATACAGGTATTTCCATTTTATATAACAAAATTTTGTTTTTTCCTTCCCGAAAATGATTTCAAATGGCTTGCGTTACCTGAATAGTCTCCGTTCGATTGATTTGCGTAACCTTTTACAACCGGATTATTACGAGCCTTTTTGTTTTTAAGTTATCTTAGTAGTTGTTACCATATTACTGAGCGAGAGTTATTTGAAATTGTTTTCTCTCTCCCCCTCACCCCGTGTATTATATTGTTAAAAACATTGTATTGTTTTGTAATATTAAAGTTTCATTAATTTTTCGATACGGAATTATTATTAGCAGCTCAAATTCAGTTAACATGTAAATTTCACGTTTTAGCTACTAATGATAATCTGTTTTATAAAACAATCATGGAATAAAAGATTATGTAATTATTTATGTTTATTTATGAAAACTCTAATAATGTAATAATTGATAATGGTGATGTACAACCTGTTTTTGTACAAAGTAATGAACCCCTTTGTAGGATATTTTGTGAAATGAACCAAATACTGATGAAAACATTTATTTTAATGTTGTGTCTTAAAATATGTATAGAACATAGTAGGTAAATAACTGAATTTTAGATACAATCTTTTTATAATTGATTAATGAAATCATTGAGTTCCTAAGGTCTATTAACTTTTTTATAAGGGCTAATTGATTTTTAATATTAATATATTGTGAAATAAAAGTTCTTGTCACTGTTTGGGGCATACCTCAAGACTTTCTATGGAGATTTGGCCGCTGTTGTTACATATATTATCAGAAACCAACAGCTTGTTAGTAATAGTTTTGGCTCTCTAGAGTTACAAACTATCCGTGTTGTACTAAAGTTTCTTTATACATATACCTATAAAAACAAGAGGACAAGTAATAAACATTTTTATTGTTCTAACTGAATTTTTCGTTGTAAATTATCTTTTGCAATAAACTTTATACAAAAATCAATTGTTATTTAAATTTCAGAACTTCATTCTTAGGCTATCAATTGAACAATAATCAAAGAGATTTTAGAAGCATGGACATTTCTTATTGCGAAATCATTAAATCAAGTGATTCTTCAAAAGGGTCAGTGAAATTGAGTTATTTATATGTTAGTTGCCGAGGTCATCGATTAAATCCAAATATACGCGTACTTTGGTGTTGCCGGTCTTGTATGAAGTAATGAGGACACGACGTTGAGCTGGAATTCCTATCGACCTGACTTCACATAGGCGATCGGCATGGACCAGTCGGAACAGTTTTAGGGTAGGTGTGTCCCAGGAAGAATAAACTATTTAGTTTACTCTTCTTGGGTGTGCTAACGAAGGCTATATACGTCAGAGTAATAAAAAACATAGAGATGCCCTGCCTATACCTAAACAAATACCTGTTTTGAAGTGGACATTATACACGGGACTGCTGGATTTCTATCGTGACGTACCTGAGTGGCCCATTCCCCCACTCAACAATTTGTTTATTTCATTCGGAGGCCACCGCATTGCGTCATTTCAAGGTTATTTCTGATACAAACATGGGAGATAGCAGTCATGTGTGTAATGTCCTCAGGCGAGGGGAGGTGCAATTTTTTGAACAGTTTGTTTACATTTAGAGTAAGAAGGACCATAATACAAACGAAGAATGACATCTTGATCCGAATTAAATGAGCGGTCATACACGAAACTACCCGAATGAATACGGACTTAATATGTATAAGGCCCTCGCTTGTAAACAAACAAAATTATGTTGACTTCAAGACAAGAATGAAGAAGGCATCTTATGGTCTTTTATTACTCTGCGACGACATTGCCATGTCTGGCGTAACTCTTTGTTTATTTTCAGTTCAAGTTGACTTATTCTGAAACTATGAACACTAAAGAATATCACCGAAGTCAATTTATTCTCAAAAAATCGATTAATAATGAGAAAAATATTAAAATAGATATACTACCGCTTGCGGCAAGAAAGACCGATTTACTTTTTATCAGATTAACCAATTGATTACAGATGTCGCACCTTTTGCGCAGGCTGCGAATATAATAATAATTTTCTCGTTTAACGTCGCTATTTTTCTAGTTCTCTCTTCTAGTGACAACGGGAATCCGTCCTGCTTCGGCCTAGTTACAGGCGTAATTACCGGAGACTTCGTCTCTCTTTCGTTTAATGGAGAGAGAGAGACAAAGTCTCCGGTAATTACCCCTGTAAGTAGGCCGGGGCGGGACGGATTTTGTTATCTCCCTCTCTCTCCATTTAATGGAAGAGAGAGGGAGGAAGTCTTCGGTAATAACGCCTGTAACCAGGCCGTGGTGCGACGGATTCCCGTTCTCTCTTTCTTTTCATCGAATGGAAGAGAGAGACACGAAGTCTCTGGTAATTACGCCTGTAACTAGACCGGGGTGGGACGGATTACCATTATCTCTGTCTCTCTTCATTAAGCGGTAGAGACAGAGAGAGACAATGTCTCCGGTAATTACGCCTGTACTAGGCCATGGCGGGACGGATTCCCGTTAACACTAGGGGAGTGACCTGGATAAATGGCGACGTTACGTAATCTTTTCCAAGAATTCGTATGAATAAGAAGACGAGTATCTGTCATCTCTGCCATAAAATTGATGAGGTTAACCTCTTTTGACCACAGACCACCTACCCCTAGACGGTTCACCACAACACTAACTAATGAAGACTGAAATAAGCGCCACCAGAAGATTGGTATCGGTACTACCGTGACGATGCGGGAAATTCAAATCTTGAATTTAATACACAGACCACATACTTAGATGTTCGTGAGTTTCATAATGTTGTTTACAACCTCAAACAACACTTGATATCACGACTACAAAGTTTTTCAAATATCAAGTGTTGTATGAAGTTTAAACAACATAAGAAACTTTCAAAAAATGTAAAAATTAATTTATAGTATATTAGGTATTCGATATTCTGTGGTAATGGTGAAAAAAAACACTTTCAAGTCAAAAGGTGGTTTATTGTCGAAGATGTACAATCTCATTGGACAAGCTTAAAATAATCAACACATTGTTTGAAAAATTAAAAAATTAAATATGGGTGCAGTACAAAATATATGGGTCCTCATATTAGAGAGTACATATGGTAAGTCATATAGAGCACAAAGTCGGTGCAATTGATCCATGATTACCTGGATGAATAAAACTATGGATATTGCATAGTACATTATGTGGATAAGGTAAAATCATATACCGTGTGACACAGACTCGTTGTTTCTCTAGCTATATTTCTGGAATTTGGAACATTGACTATGCTCACTCAACTTCCGGTTTTTCCGGAAACGATATCAACTTTCGATTTTCAAATGGGTCACCTTGTATACTAATACATGATCGGTTAGGAATAATCATAAGGAATCCAACGATACCAGGTTTGATGGTGTTATCCCCAAAGACTACCGAGATATCCAGAAAAAGTTTCTCTCTCCCACTCATTAAGCTCATAAATGATAAATAGCGATATCTCCGTACTCTTTGGAGATAACACTATCGAACCTGGTATCGATGGATTCCTTATGACCATTCCCAACCAATCGTGTATCAATATACAGATCGTCCCATTTGGAAATTGAACCATGAGTCTGTGTCACACTGTATAGTACAACAATGTTTATAAATGATTCCCAAATATATGTAAAAGAACAGACATAACACAAGATACATATTAGAAGGTAATCACATTGAAAACAATCAAATATTCTTGATGAGTATAGTGAAATTTGCGGCCAGCGAACATTTTGTTGTATTAATAAATATTACGTCACTGACAAATTAAAACCAAAGATATAACGAAAGCAGAACCACACATATAATTCAATATAAAAGTCACACTACACAAAGAACGGATAAAAACTGCCATTGTCATATAGCAAAAAAAAATAAAAATTTCATCATAAAATGTCTCTAATAACCCTAGTTAGTTATCAACATCTAGTAGAGTGCAAGAAATTTGGAATTTCATTTGATATTTCAACATTAAACAGCTTGGGCAATCACATGTTTAGGTTGTTTGGCATTTTTTTTCTTAATTCTGTTCATACGAATTTTATTTGCTTGTAGTTTGATTTTATTCGAAAAATTTTCTTCGAGGTGGTGTTTGTTTCTAAATTGTTCAGATTTGAATAATCTACGTCTGAAAGAATTTTTCTTGTTTCTTTCCATTGTATATTTCTTGCGCAGTTGTTTCATTGCTTCGTACATTTTCTTCTTTTTTGGTGTTATTGTATGCCTTTCAATTCCAGTTTGTTTCAGTAACTGATATGGTGGCAATAGGGCATTACCTGTATTACCTAAAAAAATATATATTTGAAATCTAAATATATGTTTTTAATAAAAATATCTTCACTTTTATAACCAATTAAAGATTAAATAATAGAATCACAGTGTTGTAGATTGTTTCATATTTTTAATTTTGTTTTATATTTTATATTATATTCGATGGAGACTCTGTGTTGTAGAAAAAAAGTTGAATTTGTTATGATGTCAATATATATGAAAAAAGTCATTAAATAAGTTTGAAAAAGTAAAATATTGAATTTTGATACAAAAAAAACTACCGAAATATAAGTTTTTTACACACAGTTTATAATGTGAATGTAATATAATAAAATGTAAATACAGGGTGTTAATTAAGTATGTTGACAAACTTCGGGAGATGATTCTTTGAAAGTTTTCAGGACGAGAAGTTCATTACTGTATTAATTAAGTTATATTCATTACCTTTGATACTATCGGCAGGGTTAGTCCATTCTGAAATCCCAATAACTGAATCACCAGGTTCAGACAGTTGAGTATTTGCTTCAGTAGAATATTTGCTTGAAATATTTTGTATGGATTTGGTGGATGTTGATGGAGTGTCACATATATCATTTGAGCCAGTTGAACTTATACCTAAAAAAATCAGGCATTTTATTCATTCAAGTTTCATGAATAAGTTTTGTACTCACCAGGAAGATTTAGTGTTGGAACAGCATTTGCAAATAACTTGTGAGACCAATTAGAAATATATTGTGACTCAAAATGTTGATGACAGAGCCTTTTAGAATCATAAACTTTTTTCTGATTCATTTCTAACAGTTCCAAATTATTGATTGCCTGTATCCATTTGTTGAACCTAACTAAATCTTTACTTGGATCAGGGAATCTATGCCTTATTTCATTAGAGCCATCGCAATGAGGAACGCAACATTTATTGTGGTAAACCATGATGAATGGTGAAAATGAATAATCACTACAGAATTTCACAGTAAACACTTTTAAATCACACTAACAATAACAATTTTCACTATCAGAAACACAGTTCTATAAGTAATATTATTTGTTGAAGTCCATTTATTTATATACATTTTGTTTTGTTGTCAGTACTCTCTTCTTCTTAAATTTAACATGACCATTGATACCACACGCACAGAACTCATAATTATGGGTTCTGTGACCACAAGACGAACGTGTTAAGCCCCCTATACACGCTCAGGCGGCCTGTCAGTTCTGCCTGTGCAGTCGCGGCCTGTTCAGGTCGGCCTGTGCAAGCCTGAGTCTCCACACGTTCAGGCCAAACTGTGCAGTTTTCTGTCAGTCCAAGAGAATTGTTGTGCGAGCACTACAGTGAGCTTATTTCGGTGATCAACTGCATTTTATTATTATTAGTGACAATGTCATCAATTTCTCCAGATGAACTACTATTATTAGGTGCTGCTGCTGTGGCATGTAGCTTGATTAAGGAAAAGAGTAAAACCAAAAACAGGAAGATTTGGACCAAGCAATGGTTGTTGAAAAGAAAAAATTTGTCTCACGTAAACCTTCTTGCCGAATTGAAGTTTGAAAAACAAGACTGGTTCAATTATTTACGCATGGATGAAGAAACATATCTATTATTATTAACCAAAATTTCACCTTTAATCGAAAGAAGAGACACAGTGATGCGAAGGGCAATAACCTGTCACGAGCGTCTCACAGCAACTTTGAGATTTATAGCTACAGGCAGAAGCTATGAAGATCTGAAATATTCCACCATAATATCGCCACAAGCTATGTGCCATATAATTCCTGAAACTTGTAATGCATTAACCACAGTTTTGAAAAATGAATTTTTAAAGGTAAGTAAAGACTTTATTAAACTTATAAGTATTACAAACTTAACACTGCATCGTATTTTGTAAATATGTAAAAACTAGGCATAAGTCGTAATTGAAAAAAAAAACGTATTTCTATAAACTAAATAAATAAAACAAAATTCTTTGGTAAGAGACACCTCACGGAATGAGACACAATTATTGTAAACTAGGATCAAAATTTGAAAAATATGTCGTTGCTGCATTTTGGCTGCTTTGCGACCACGTTGACGCATATTCGTTTTCTGCAGTCACCTCTTGTTGTGGACAGGAAGAACTTGTACGCCATGTTGACAATTGACCTTCTTTTTGGGGGGCAGTTAGATTCCAGTCCTGAGATGCAGTCAACAGTCGACAACTTCTATTAAGGTTTCCCAGCTGGGCTTCAAAAAGGACATCATTAATTATCTTTTCGGCAAAAATTTTTTGTGTATGGTCTATCCGACGCAGTTTTTCTGCAACATTTTTCCCTATAATGTCGTACTCGTCTTCAGGCCTTGACTTAACCAACCTTTCGCTCACTGCTGCAAGAACTTTCTCTGTTGATGATTCAACCTTTTTCTTCTTACTTTTGGGGATTGTTGAGCGGGTGGTAAGTGCCTCCGTTGAAATCTCCGGTTCATCCAACGAAATCGTTGATGGCGAGGCTACAGTTGTGCAGGTGTCCTATGAAATTATTTCATAATCAGATTCTTGGAATATGAAGAAATTAAGAAAAAAATCAATTGTGCCGTTACAAAACTTTGACGTTTACTTTTCGCAACTCCAACTCAGCTACATTATGAAGATACAATTAATTCTGCACTGTTTTTTCTACCGCGTTGACTAGCGACTAAAATCTCAACAATTAATGTATTTTTTTCAGTTTCCCGACTCTGAAGCGGATTGGAGAGCAATTGCTACCGGGTTTGAAAAGAGATGGAATTTTCCCCATTGTTTGGGAGCAGTTGACGGCAAACATGTGGAGATCATCCCTCCCAAAGGAAGTGGTTCCTACTTTTTCAACTATAAAGGAAGACATAGCATGGTATTGATGGCAATAGCAAATGCCAATTATGAATTCATTATGTGCGATTTTGGAACAAATGGTAGAGTCTCTGACGGAGGAGTGTTGGAAAATACGAGTTTTTATCGTAAACTGAAAAATAATGCATTGAACCTGCCTAAAGAAGAACATACCTCCATAAGCAACGAAAAACTGCCGTACGTCTTCATTGGCGATGAAGCATTCACTTTACGTCCAGATTTTTTGAAACCATTCAACCAACGAGAATTGACAAGAGAACGCAAGATTTATAATTACAGACTTTCGCGAGCTCGAAGGATTATTGAAAATGTATTTGGCATTTTAGCAGCACGGTTTAGAATCTTTCAAGGAGCCATAAATTTACAATTACATAACATAGATATTGTTGTGTTGAGCTGTTGCGTATTGCACAATTTCTTAAGAAGACATTGTGGAGAAAGCTATATATCAGACATAGAAGATGATACTTCAAACAGCTTGCTGGGTTTGCAAAATGGTCACAATAGGAATGTATCAAGCGATGCAAAACAGGCAAGAGAAACTTTCTTGAGATACTTCAACAATGAGGGGGCAGTTGAATGGCAAGATGAAATGATAAGTTGAAATTTAATGAAGTTACAATTTACCTATATTGTTGCTTTTTTGTTTTGTTTGAACTTACTTATTGTCAGATTAAATTTAATAAAATAACATCCCTAGTGGGCACTGCCCACCCTACAAAGTTCATTGCCCACCCTAGAAAAATCGATAAAACACATAATTTATGTTCTTTCCCATGAAGTTAGTGATTAACCGACCATTTGCCCCCCCACCTTAGGAAAATATCCTAACTACGCCCATGCGAGTCGAATAGAGAACCTTCCTTTTTTTGAAGTCGGTAAAAATTGAGATTTCAGCATAGTACTTACCTCTGATTTATCCTCCTCTCCCACATTGGATATTGTTTCCCTTGGTGTTTCTTGATCCGTTAGGAATATAAGTAAATCAAAGTACCACAAATGTGGTTTATAAATGTCCTCTTCCCCAGCCCCTGATTTCGAGCTTTCTTTCACTTTTTTTAATTCTTTTCTAAATGAACTTCGTAAGTTATTAATTTTTTTAACAACTGTCTCTTTACTTGCATTTGGGTCAATTTCCCTCAATTTTTCCACTAGTTTTTCGTAAGCAGTATTCTTCATATTTTTATTACAATATTCTTTAGATTTTACTTTCCATAGACATGGATTTTGTTTATAGAGTTCTATAAATTCTTCTAGAAACTGTTTTCCTTCCATAATTATTTATTTCAAACGTATTTTATTTTGAGAGGGGTACGTTCTCATTCGCCGTTGACGGTACACTGAGAATATCGGCCTGTTTTCCATCCACACGCTCAGTTCCGTCAAGTCTGTGCAGGTCAAATTCAAGCAGCGACAGAATTCGTTCAGGCCAGTGAGGCGGCCTGTGCAGGCGGTCTGATTAGCATACACATGCTCCGGTCCGCCTGCACAGACCGCAACTGCACAGGCGAAACTGACAGGCCGCCTGAGCGTGTATAGGGGGCTTTAGAACCAAGCATAGAACGAAGAACAACTCTACAGATCACAGCGCCCCCAAAAGATTGGTATCGGTACTAAAAAAAAGGTTCATGGTCACTTAACCTGCGTGAATCGTCTAGGGGTAGGTGGTCTGTGCTTTTGACTTGCCACTCGCTCATTTTGATTGTTGTGCACGTGTAGAGAAGACTCATTATCTTCCACAAGCATAATGGATAAACCAGTAGTCCTAGCCCGTGTAATGAAAGTTTTGGGTCGTACCGGATCCCAGGGCCAGTGTACCCAGGTGAAAGTTGAGTTCATCGGAGAGCAAAACCGGCAAATCATCAGGAACGTGAAGGGCCCCGTGAGGGAAGGAGACATTCTCACACTGCTGGAGTCCGAAAGAGAAGCGAGAAGGCTGAGGTAGACGTTATGCAGCTTTGTTCATTTGTGGGCGTTTAATATGTGAAGTCTCATATTTGTGACGCAAACAATAAGGTTGGAAATGTTGAATAAACTGGTTTGATATACCATTTAGTTTTATTTAATAAATTGATTGTATATATCATTAATTATAAGTTCCTAATGAATGGTAAATGGTAGGTACTTGGGTTTGATCAGATTCTATAAAATGACAAACAAGATTGATCAGAGGATTGAATATCATCCAAAAGAATTATGAGATGTATTCCGTTTTCACTTGCTTTCAAACAAAGCATTTTGCAATGACTCTGAAACTCGTACCAAAAGGTATCTGAAAAATCAAGCAACTCTGCTTTCTATATTTCTAGTACCCAAAAAAGACTGCAATGAGTAGTTGAGTGCAACATTATTGAATACAAATTTGTAACAATATAAGGATCAAATATCTCTGACAAAGAAAAACATTGAATAGATACTATAGTGACCCATACGAAATGTCTTATTGATGTAGCAGGTGCTAAAAGGCCTATATTCAATTATAAAATGAGACAATTCAGTTCATGGAAAACCTAATTTTTGAGATCTTTTTGTTTTTTTAGTGTTGAGAGCACAAGATGAAAATTAGATATTATATGGTCACAGTGGCAGTGGAGGCTTAAAATCTTGAATGTTCTGATAGGTATTCCAATATGGTTATTACAAGAGAGTAGTAAAACTATTTCATATTTTGTTGTATTCTAAAAGAAAATACACTCTACTGAAATAAGTATGTGGTTGAGACCAGGCAGGGGTCAAAATACATTATAAAGAAACCGTAAGAATAAACATATTACAAATATGCAAGCAGTACAAATACAAAATATATTTTCCTTGACAGGAAATTTAGGAAACAGGTTAGAAGTTCTTAAAAATTGTTTTGATGAAGTTGGGATCCATTCTTCAAATCAAATCTATAAAAAACTTATCTGAACATCAACTTAGTAATTAATGTTTGAGAGAGTTTTTGAAATTCAACCTATTTTGGAACTTCTATATGAAATAGTATGGTTTCTGTTCCACTTAGTTTTCTAATAATGAATATTCATCCATTATATGTCTGAAAAGGTTCATAAATAAATAGTCCATTAATTTATCAACATTTCTATTCACAAATACAAAAATATTTACAAAAATACAATTTGTGAGGGTGTACATCCTTAAATAAAAGATTATACAAATTTACAATACATACAAGGCAATAAATACTTATTGGGGAGGAAATATTCTCCAATTATTTACAAAAGTATTTGCTGCAAGTTGAACTCATTTCAAGGGGTGCGAAAAGATACAAAATTTAATCTTGCCTAAAGGAAAGTGTTCTAGTGCATTCTAGAAAATGCCACTGTTCTGCTGACAAAATAACAAACAAGAAGAGTCCCAGATGACAACCTTGCGGGACTTCAAAAGCAACGCTGATCTCTCATTTTAACAAACTAGTTTATTATGCAGTATCCAGTAAAACGTTGGGGAGAAATTATGTTGATTATAATTGTCTAGGAATAGTATATTCTGTGACAAGGTTAGAATTAAAATTCGATGCGAGTACCAGAGCGCGAGCCAGAGGCGAGCGTGAGGAACCACGAGCATCGCAAATTTTCATTCTAACCGAGTAACAGACTGTGCTTTCTCCACAATCACAAATTTTACATGTAATCAACTGGAAAGCCAACGTTTATTTCGACATTTCAATTCACATCTTGTCACTATGATGCCAGTACCATTCTGTTATCAAATTTAATTTCAGAATTGGTAAATTCTGTAACGGTTGAGAAGAAAAATTATTCTCTTCAAATTCAATATTTTACGGTAGGTAATATTTTTCTCATAGACATCAAAAATGTAAGTAATCAATCAAGTTATTACATCATTCAAACAAACATCTATTTGGTGGGATGATTTCAAATTTTACACTTTAGCTTTGGGTGTTATCATTTGTTGGGAGGGAAAGGATGACTATAATGTTGTCTGACCTAGCCTAGCACTGATGAGAGATGAGAATCTTGAAACATATCATGTATGCAGGTGGTCATTTTTACGGATTTTCTCGATTTCATTTTCGTGACTGTCCGCAACTTTTTTCGAAAAGCATGGGGTCCGAGCCTCCCAACCATTTTTTTTAGTAATTTTAAATGTCTTTGTTTTTGTTCTCTGAAAGTTTTCAATAGGCTCTTTTTCATTTCCTTGGTAATAACAATATAATTGGTCCACAAAGGAAAGGTGTTTTCCGATTTTATTCGCAACTTTTTTCGATAAAAGTCCAACCATTGACCGACATATTTGTCAATTATTTTTCACTTTTTAGTCCATGTTGGAAGTGAAGCGTCTTTAGTTTTTCAATTACTTTTTTTGTAGCTAAAAAATCGAAATCTCCGACCCAGAAAACCCCCACATACCAATTTTGAATCGAATCTGATCATAATCACAAAACTCTTTCACCATCTTGAATTCGTGAATTTTGACAAAAAAATCGTAATGTCTGACCTCGAATATCCTCACACACTAATTTTGATTGGAATCGGGCCATAATGACGAATCTCGTCCGCCATATTGGAGCCGCCATCTTTATTTTATGAATGTTGACAAAAAAATCGAAAACTACGACCTAAAGAAACCCAAAATACCAAATTTGAATCGTATCTGACCCTAATCACAAATCTCGTCCGCCATCTTGGAGCCGCCGTTTTGTTTTTTCCTATAAAAAAATTTGATATTGGATTGTCACCGGAACTATGAACACCTGCCAAATTTCAAATCATTCGGACATCTGGAAGTGGATGAAAATCGCGTTCATAGATTCAGTTACCGGCTTCAATGCAGAAGTCTATAACTTTTTCGGACATTTCATCTATGGCATACATTAGGTTTATTCGTTTGCATCAAGGTGTGAAGTGTAATTTACACCACATTTTGAATCGAGTGTAGCTGAGTGCAATTCAAACAAAGGAATCTGTCAAATTAATCTGCAAACAAATACTGAAATCGAGTGTAAATTACACCAGGTGTAGGAAAGTGAGGAAAGTGCCACACCTCCATGCAAATGAATAAACCTATTGTCAAAGGCAATGTGACACTTATGACATGATAATTTGAAATGTGAACCCTTCAGGAAACTTCAGAGCCATCAACTCGCAGCAAATACATTCAAACGTACATTAACAACAGCATCCTAACATTAGAAAAACACCCGCCGTCAGGTTTTCTCCATATTCCTGTGCACCGTAACAGGCACTGTGATACGATTCCTCCGCGGAATTCTCGTGAACATAGGCGCCAGTAACCTGGGAGCCTCTCTAGCCGACGCATTGGTAGGCGCAGGCGCACTGTCAGACGCTACGTCATCTTCCAATGACTCAACCCCGACCGGAGCCACGGACATGTGCTCCGACTCATCGTGCGGGGTCATGGTGGAGTACCCGTGGTCGGAATCTGCCGGAACGACAGCTCGGCGGTACGTACTGGCCACGCAGTAAGGCGATATCACATTGGGGTGCTCCTCCTGCAGAAGCTTATCTCTGTGATTCCCCAAGTCGTGGAAATTATCCGTGATGTTCAGATCGCTCATCCTCAACTGGTCTTGCGTCGAAGATATGTAGAAACGCTCGGACACCCTGTGACTGTAAGAACGGTAACAGATGAGCAACAGAACGAAGATGACGGTTATGGCGACAATGGAGCCCAGAATAGGCACTACGGAGGGGAAATCCGAACCCGGAACGCGCCCCAGGTAGGATTCCGAAGCGTCGTACACCCCATTCAGACAAGTGCTGAGCTCGGCGCAGAAAGGGTCTCGGAGGTAATTTCGGCTCGTATCGAATGCGCACCACTCGCACCCCAGCAGACCCAAACACTCCATGTGGGTTTTCTGCGCAAAGCAGCTGATTGGAAAGCAGGGCTCCAGGCTGGTTTTCGCGTTGATCATGAAGCTGTTATCCAAAGAGTCCTCGGCATATCTCGTACAAGGCGGATTATCCGTCATGTTAGCGCTGGCGAGGCTGGTGTCACAAATCTCGCCCCGATCCAGAGGGCATTCGCAAGGACACTCGCACTCCTTCTGCTCCATGCGGTTGCAGGTCAAGCACAAGCGATCGACTATGCTGCACGGGCAAAACGTAGCCCCGAAGTTACAAGAAGTGTTGACCACGCCTACGAAGGCGTTCGTACCTGGCACGCGGGTAACTTGATAGGTAACGCAGTGTTTCCCCGGCACGAAATTGACGAGAACATCGCTGTAGCTGGTGTTCAGCCTGTAGTACCGCTGAATGGTGTTGTCTCCGTAACTGTTGCAGAGCAGCTTCTTCATGAAGTACTTGTGGTTCAAGATGTCGTTGGAGACCAGGGACTCCTTGTGAACGATGTGCTGCTGTTCCACGGGCTTCGCGCCGTCTTGGTTCCTCATGTCCGGGTGGTAGATTATGTACCCTTCATCGTCAATGATGAAGCAGGTGATGTTTTCGCTTACACAGCTGGGCATGTGTTTCACGAGGATTTTCAGCATGTGTCCGTAGGTGATATCCATGGCCACCACCAGCTGAGGGGTGGCATAGGCCATCGTCACGACATAGCCAGCACCTCCTCTGTCTAAGTACGGTGGGATCAGAACGACTTTACCTTCGTGCTGCCAGGCTTTGAAGAACCACGGGCTTTTAGTGGGCGTCCAACCGGGTTTTAGTGAGCTGCCTGGAAACATCTGGAAAACACCAGAGTTCGACGAAGCGTACCTCCGTACTACATAGTTGGACGACGATGACGACATGTGGCGTTTCCTAAGGAACGTCAGTACCTGAAACAGCAAGGAAATTTCGTCCTTGACGTCCTCTTTTAGTCCTGGATTTCTCGTTCTGCTGGCGTCCTTCAAGTAAGATGCCAAACCTCGTGAAGTCATTTTGTATTGAGCAGTGTATGGTGATTGGAAACAGGAAGGACTCAAATAAAGTGAAGAAACATCTGAAAATAAAAATAATAATCAATAGAATACATGAGGAAATATTAGTCATACAGTATTTGTTATACAGTATTAGTTATACAGGTTTAGTTTTACAGTGGATTATAATTCATTGGGCTGGGGCAGGACGACTAATGTTGTCCGACCTAGCCTGTCACTAACAAGCGGCAAGAACATGCGAAACTCGTCTGCAGGTGGTCTTTCCTAGCCAAATGAAGGATAATTTTCTGTATAATTACAATAAGCAACTGCAACTGGGTGTTCTTGGAAGAACGTTGCACAAATATCTGTTAGTTATAACATGCATGTAAATTATGACTGGATATTTCATTTGAGAAATGAGGAGTTTTCACTAACCTGTTGTAGCTATCAGATTGAGATGACGGCATAGTTTGAAATCTTCCAAATTGTGATACAAAAATTCGTCCTGCGACCATGCTGATTGACGAACTCTGCTCGGAGGATCATATTTTGTATTTACCACTACACAAACCACATACCAGGAACCGACAGCATTCCAATAGTACTGGATCTGCAAATAGATATCAATGTTGTCTCAGAAATCGAGTAGATATTTATTATTTAGATTTCACTATAAATAAATACATACAAGAACATAATTATATTAATAGCAGGCTATTATAATTCCATATTTTGGGGTACCTCAGAGACATCATTTAGTACCTTTGTTTTTCAACTTTTTCACTGAAGACTTAGTATTAAAGATTTATAAAAGTCAGGGGTACAGGGGACATTATAGTAGAGTCGGTGTAGGAATTTTCTACACTATTAACCAGCATGGAAATTTTCCTTCTTATACTGTTAGTAGATCCTTTAAGAATAATAAATTTATTTTAGCAATTGACTTTAACAAAAATACAAAGAAATTGTGGAAAATGCCAAATGTAAGAGAGGGCCTAATATTGATCCCTGAGGGACACCTTGAGTAATACCTAGGATATGCTGTCTGTCAGATAAATAAGACTATAACAACTAAAACAGTGTACCCCTCAATCCACACTTTTGATACTTACCAAATCAGTTTGGTTGTTTTTTCTAGTTTCATGCATTCCACTTCTCTCCGTTAGCAGCCGGCTTTTCAACAAAGCCATGTCTTGTACTTTCTCGACATTTTCCAAATCGACAGGAAGTGAAAATTGAGCATTATCATATGATCTCATATAATGAGGATGGAACACTATTGATCCGTCGACAGCCATCAAAAAGACATAGGAGTAATCTTGATTGCCACCATAATTTATGAAATCTTCAGCTAAGTGGGAAAAACGAATGTCTGCACCAAGCATAAAGAAGTAGTCATTTGTTTTCCAGCCTTTCGTGAAAGAAAATGTGAGCTCTGGAACAAAAACCAATAAGTATTGTTTTTGTTGTCATAACACATTCTTCAAATATTCGCGATAACAAGTGCGATTTCTATCTAACAAATGTCCAAAAACGAGAAGATAATGAATTTTGAAAATGGGGATATTTTAATTGAACACCAAAATAATTATTGTGCTACAACTTTACGTGCCAAGTTTTATACCCTATTTTTCAAAATTAGATTTTTGCAAATTGGTCGATAAACAAAATGTTGCGTACACTTGAATTGGTTGCAAACTTAATTAGTGATATGAAATGATATAATTTTTATGTATGCATTTTTATGTACATATTTCTTTATATTTTTAACCAGACCGTTTGTTCTTTTTCATGTTAATTTTATATTATTTATAATGTGACAATGTATTTACTATTGTAAATGGATTAGTTTTCAACTAAATAAAGAGATATATAATGTTCATAGCTTGACTGTCCACAAGAGTTTACTTTTTATAACCTACCTTTACTATTTGTATGTGAATTTGGTGAGGATATTTTATTCCTTAGGTCAAACAATGCATTCGGATTGAAAAAACTGTAGAATCTCTCAACTACAAAAGGAATGCTCTCTATACCATGGACCTTCAGCATAACCCCCTTCTTTCGGTAGGCACTGGGGTTGTAAGAAATATTGTACTTAGTGTAGTTATGGTTTGCAATATCACATAAAAACTGGGGTTCATATACGACAGGTTTCAAATCTGAAAAATTAATGTGATGGTAGTTTTGTTTCCCCTCGATATTTAAAACTTATAATTCCTACCGTCAATAATGGCACATGTGTTGATTACTAAAGAAACGTTATTGCTATTTGTGAAGTTTTCAACCATCACCAACACCTGCTTTGGTTCTAATAACGACGACAACAATCCTCGACTAACATATAAGATCATCACTGTTTCGTTTTTTAGTAAATCTATGTCTTTGGAAACAATTTCCAATGCTTTTTCAAAGCCTAATACATGGTTTGTCAGTCCTGCAACATAAAAAAATCATACTCATGTATGAGCAATGGGATTCCGAATGAGATATTTACTTTTGAAATATATTTTAACCTAAGGCAGACAAATTAAAAAAATTAGAATCATTAGTATAGATACATGTGTTTACTTACCAGATTCACTGATGATGGCATCAATATAGTTGTTCAAAACATTTACATAAGAAGAATTTGCTGGCATCAGTCTTGGTGTACTGTTTGTTACATCTTGTTCCTTCATTCTACCACAATCACTTTCGAGATATGAATAATTTGAACTTATTGTGATAAATGCAATTCGGTCTTCACTGGTTAATACTGATATCATTTTTTTAGCTAGAAAAAGCTGAATCAAAATACTGCTTACATAAATCCACACAATTGCTACCATTTTAGTGAATATAGTTAAAAATTTGGTGGAAAAAATACATTTATGAATTCCACTCACATCATACAACTTTTCAAGACAATTCCTACTTACAAATTGATCTGAGGACCTGGAATAGAGATGGTTTGATAGATCCTCCTATATCTAGAACTAGAACAACATTTCTCCTTTGATACATGTTTCTTGCTACATAGTTATCCCAAACTATTTTTTCATCACAACCATTGCAGTAAAGGAAGGGAGTGTGTCGTAACTTTTCGTCTTCCATGTCTGATATGAAGTATTGTCGCTTTAAGTCAGCAACTGACATGTTTTGTCTTATTTGCTCTAAAACTAAAAAATACAAAATAGTGCCTGATGATAGAATACACACAGAATAATGAAATTTTAATATAATGATCTGAACCTGAATGCAACTGTTTATTTAACTAATGCATTTAATATTACTGCAAGTTGCTAACTTCAAAAATAAATTCACAAGGCAATTTTATCAAAAACATACCATAAGCAGATTCTAAGAGATCAGATATTTTGTTTCTGTCGTGGAGACCACTACTTCCATTCACTTTAATACCCTTTTGGAAACAAGGTGTTATAGTCGAAAACATATTTGTGATATTTTGTGCTGTAAATTCGAGATCCATCATTATTTTTGAATTCTCTAATATGGAAAAGACATTTTTTATTTTGTATTCCAGCCTATGGGCGATAGTACTAGCTATGTTGACAACATCTAAGGGTTTGGGTTGTATCATGAAACTTTTGTATAAATCCTGAAAAATGAAAACTTGAAAAAATGCTGAGTCAACTTAAAATACATACCAAAATGAAAGACACCCCCAATTCATTATTTTTCAGTAACGTTATTTCTTCGCTGATATTTCTTGTGACTTCTTTAAAATCTAAATCAGAGGTAGCACATGATATTAAAACAAATATGCTTATAACCACAAATTTGTAAACGGCGGTACGTAGATCCATTGTGTTGATAGTTTCATATTGTAAACTATAGCCTACAGGAATTCAAATATATTTTGATATCCCTCAAAAACCCGATATGCTTCATTTTAAAACGTTTCAGAAATTTTTTTTTCCGACTTTCCATAAACAAAACCGAACAAAATAACAGAAATAATAATTGATAGTTGACACTTGACATGACAGTTGACACTTGACATTTGCCACGACGTATGACATTTGACATGACAGTTGACACTTGACATGACCGTTGACGCTTTTCGTGACAGTTGACACTTGACGCGGCAGTTGACAGGACAGTTGACACTTGACGTGACATTTGACATCAGCCCACGGATTCCGAACTCTCGACCGATCACGAATCGATTCACGATCAACGATTGCACGATTGGATCGAATCTAGCTTAAATCGACCACAAAGTAATCGTCGGATGACTTCGAGATTTTGGGGGTTGAATGTTGAATGGCTTGATGACGTTTAACGTATGGAGATATAAATTTGAGAAAAGTTGAAAGATTGATAAGAACGCACATTTTCAAGTAGTGGTTAGAACTGAACAAAAACATGGAAAGGATATTAATGCAAAGTTCTGTTGGCTTGGCACATTTTGTTCAGAGGAATGACAACTGAAAACGCCTGGAAGTTTATTGGGGGAATGATACAATTGCTACATGCTGAAGTCAACAATTTGTACAATTCCATTGATATGTCAAAATGCTCTGCGTTGATCGCTAATCTCAAAAGGAATAATGTTGGATACATAAGGAAAAAAGCCACCCGTTTTTACTAAAGAAGAAATTCCAACTTTTTGACAGAAGTGCCTTTCTTATTTTTGGTTCATAAGGTATTGACAAAATTTCGAAATGAAAACATCAGCTTTGTATTCTTATGTATTTTCAAGTTGCAATGATACTGGGAGTGGCAGGGACATGTAGACGGGAAAAATTATACAATAAAAATGTTTTTCACAAATATATATGAAGCTTCGGCCTCACTAAACCATTTTTTGTTGAATTATCAGAATTGAAAATATAGTGTTCAGAAAAATAAAAATAGTTGAAGGTCACTTCAAATAACGCAGAATATTCAATATGAAAATATCCATGTAATTATACTGAACAAACGTAGGGTGCCAACGATAGTTCTCACTTCTGAAGTACTGAAGGTTCTATAAGTAAATAATATCTACTTGTTGCTTTATAATAAAGCCGTTCGTACCTAAAGACATATCAATTTTTTTAAATATGTAAATATACAGGCTATCGTCTCGTGTGTGCATTCGAATGGATAATGTTTCATTCCAGTACTTCATGAATTTTCATTTGACCTGAAATAAGTACTATCACCTATTCATCATTTACATTCAGATAGGAAATCGTAGAATGTCAACAGTCGAACTTATATTTCATTCCAACTTCCTGTGAAGGAGTCAAGGTTGAAGGCCAATTCAGTATATTGTTTTTCAACAGCAGCGGCGCAATTAAGGTACCTACTGCATTTAATTTCAAGCTGATCGAAATATCTGGTAAAATCCACATATACCGGGTGACAAATATACTAGTGCCATATGCCTATATATCCAAAGATATTTCAGAATGAAATATCATATTCATATTTCATATGAAAAAAAAAATGGCCGATTGCCGGTATCACTAGAAATGTCACCTACTTCGATTTTGTTAATGATAGACTCCCCATATCGATTTTTTTAATGAAATACCCTGCATGTTTGATTTTTATTTTTTTAATAAAAATAAATAAAATTTTCAAGAAACCCAGTAACTACAAAAAGTGTACATAATGTTTTGGTGTATTTGTACCCTTTGTGTGATGTTACACCTTTTTCCGATGGAAAAACGTAGTATTTTCAAATCATAGTTCTACCTTTTTTCCATCAGAAATTGCTTTAACACCATAACAAGATTACTTTCACTTTTTTGTAGTTAATGCCTTATTTTTCCATAGTTGGGCTACTGTATTCTTTATATCCATCAAAGGGGAGAAAAGAGATAACAATTTTAAGTTAGTCTCTTCAGTCTCCATTCATACGGATAGAATAATTGTACCAACCCTGAGGATACATTCTCAATTTATTTGTTTGTTTATACATATTTTTTGTTGTAGCTATTTTTTACACCAATATCATTTGTTCTTCCGTTGTCTCTTAAGAACTGAAACACAAGTGGCTGCAGCTAATGCGTTTTCTTCATCTGTTGATGATATATTCATACAGTATACACAGTATAAACAATAAACTATACACTTCTGTCGATCTGTTGCACTTTTGCCGTGCAGCGACGAAACTCCGATTCAAGTTATACTTGTACAATAAATTTGTACATGTATACTGTATGCAGCAAGCAGTTACCTGAATAGCCGCCTTAATATTGCACTTACGGTATTGACGACAGCAGTTTTTTTACACCTACTTTGCTCTTGAAAAAAACTGTAGCTCGCCACCACTGATTTTGAATCGAGTATCCACTATGACGTCACTACCGTGTGCAGAGGCGCGAATATGGAATGTTTCTGAAATTAGAAATTGTAAAAGTTCTTATTTTGAAAAATGTTCCGAAAGTGCCATTATCAGTAAAATGTTGTATCGACCTACGATGTATTTTAGAAATGTCAATTTATTAATTTTCAAATGTGTTACTGTTGAAGAAGAAATTCAGTTTTGTAAGGTAAGTTCGAATTCAGTATTGCGCCTTCCAAACAAAAATATGTTATTTTTTATATCACCGAAATTAAATTAAAATCAGATGCGATATTTCAAATGTAAACAAGTATATGAGAGCGAGCCAAACAGAAACAAAGCGCATCAGATAATTTGAAAACACACGCAAGTTTCCCCACTTTTTTAATGAATTTTCTTGCGCATTTCGTGTTCATTTGATTTCGATGACTTGTAGATTTTATGGTACGGTTATTGCGATCAGTGCTGCTTCATGCAGGTTGATATTAGATGAAAATTAGCAAATAGCTACTCAATAATGTTCTCGCACCTAAAATCATGAATCAAAAGTGCCTCGATGATTGTTTTTGTTCACTCTAACCTAACCTTAAAATTGTTCTGGAGTCGTGCCGGTCCGAACTGTCATACAAGTGTATTCATCAGCTGATTGTGGGTTGTTTACAAATATATTCGTGGACTGGAATCGTGAAGAAATCTCAGATAATCAAGTTTCCTAGTGGTTTGTGAACGATGTGTATTCCCAAAAGAACAGTTGAAGTATTCGACTTTCATTAACTTTAAGGTTATGTTTGTTTCTTGCAAAAATATTGAAAACAAACAAGCATGCTGTCTCTAAAGAAAGTGTACAGGGACGAGCTGTTGCAGCTTGCTCTATTATTGAGTATTTTACGAGTGAACCACAACTCTTTTTATGAGAACGATATATACGATAATTTAGACTATGACAATGGTACTAGTTGGAGAGGAATCACACCAGCAGTTTTAAGGTCCCATTATGTTAATCCCAAAAGTTTGGACTCTGTTCTGCTGAATTATGAAAGAGACTTGTTCGCGGACCTAAATTCCTTAGGCAGATTCAGTAGGAATTTTCGGCATCCTAATGTTACGACATACTTGCTTAACATTGATCGGACTGCTCCTTTGGCAAACTCAGACGTTTTGCCTGTACCTATCGCACAACAAAATCAAACTGAAGACAATATTGACGGTAATGCAGGGGCAGCGATACCTCTTGATGTAGGGCTCAATCTTTCCCAAGAGGTAAGTGATGATTTGTTTGAATCAGTTAGTTTTTACGCTAGACTTCCATTGTGTTGAAGTTATACGATCAGTCCGTTGGTTCAAAAGTGTTTATATTGTTTCAAAACTTTCAACGTTTATGAAAAGTTCTTTCAGTTTTTTACTAGTATATTGAAGAATATCCAGTGAATAGTGGGAAACTTTATTTTTGGCCCAAAGATAAGAAATTACATTCACTAATTTTTTGGTTATAACTAACACAATAACAAAGCAAATAATACTTATTTTATATGCCCTTGGTCTTTGATATCACATCATTTGTAGGCTGGTTTTATGATATCATAAGTACCATAGATAATTTTTACAATCCAATATTGTCATGAATGATTTAAATGATATGAAAGAAATTTGGCTCGAAGTATAAGTATAAAAGGAGTTTCTGAATCTATTTTGTAACCTGGCTTAATGAAGCTAGCATTTCCATATTTAGTTGTTTCTTACGAATTTATGTGCATAATTTTGTACCATATTATGCGCTCTTGTTTCCTGTTGGTATTACGATAAACTTTAAGTACAGAATTTGGAAAGACTCTAAATCTGTCTTTCAGTGTAAATGATATTCAATAAATCCTTCAAAAAATGGTAGTAATGAATTCAGTAAACCATGAACCAAAACTTTGAAAAATACCTTCTTCTTTATTAAAATGGATCTGATTAAGCTTACACGTATGTAATGAGAAACCAGTTGTTGATTGTTTCCTGGTGTTTGTGTGGAGTATACTAAGCAGTCTTAATACATATTCCTGAATTTTGGGTTCTAGAAATTTTAAATTAAACCATTGACGTTTCTGTGAACAGCACATCGAACTCAAATAATCTTTTCAAGGCCATGGTTAGGTGTATGGATAAAGTAATAGACTATCGTTATTTTGGGCTGAGGTTTTGCATGTTTTCAATTTATATTTTGTTCCCTTTTCCACTTATAGTGTGATATAAACGTATGGTTTTGATTCGATACAGTGTAACAATAATATCTTTCTTTGTATAGTTTGCATATCAGTGCTTTCATCAATAGTTTGATGTACATTTCATTTGTACTTATTGATTTGGCTTGTCAAGATTGGTTTCTCATGATACCTACCTATATAACTGATCAGATACCTATTCAGATATGCTACTTATCTGTCAGGAGCAATTCGAATTCGTACATATGTGAAATTTGTCTCAATTTTATATCAGCTATAAAAGCAATCAACATAATATACAGGGTGTTTCATTTCATAATTGAATGATAAAAGAAAAAAGAAAAAGAAAAAATAAATTTTATTGCCCAACAGAATGATGATCCGAAAGGGCGATAATCCTTGGATTATTTAAAGAAAAAGTCTTCATATAAACATAGGTCCGCAACCGTTTTATTTCTTAGTACAGGGTGTTGAAATTTAACAAAAATAATAATGATAAGCCACTGTGATTTTTTCTTCTAATGAATATTATATTCATGATCAACTTTTATCTACTCATCAAAAGCATTTCATTGAGACTAACAAAAAATCGGCAAATGAAGGCCTATTTTTTAATCGAATACCGTTCGTCGGACGAAAAAGAGTCATGAGAACATGTTTATGGAAAAATAGAAGAAAATTATAAAAATAATACTTGTTTGACAAAAAAACAGTGGCGTATTGATTAAGAAAACCTTCATCATGGAAACAATGTATTTTAGTCACTTCGATAACATTGGTATCTTGTTATAATTTAATTCAGTGATATTCTCTAGTGTTCATAGTTTCAGAATCAAATAACTTGAAATGGCAGAAGAATTCAAAAGTTCCATTATTGGCCGTATTTTCTCAGTGCCCCAATGCTGAATGCATCATCAATAATACCAAACACAAAGTTCATTTAGAAATTTTCCAACCTAGAATGAACAAATGAAATCGGTAGGTCGGCTCCAATGTTGTCCGACCTACCCTGTCACTGATGAGCGGCAAGAACCGCGAAACGCGTTTGCAGGTGGTCTTCCTGAGCCAGATGAAGGATAATCTGCTAGTTAATTACAATCAGCATTTGCAACTGGGTCTTCTTGGAAGAACGTTGCACAAATATCTGTCAGTTGTAATCAAATGTCCGTCGTGGTATTAGCCAGGGAAGTAGTTGTTTTCTGTCATGTCCACCATCTACTCATGAAACTGGACATGATCGAACTTGGTCAGCCTTTGGTGTCTAGTTTTATCTCATATTCAAAATTTGTCTCAACCACTCATTTCTACCATCTATCTAGTTTGGTTTTTATTATTTGAACTCGGGGTTCCTCAATTCGGTTGATTTTTATTGCTGACAAGGTTGAACAATGTATTCAAAAACTATATTGATTTGTTGGTATATTCACTTATTCAGTGTGAATCGTTTTCAAAGTGACACACTTCATAGCCTAGACATACAAAATAAACATCAAGCTGTCAACATTTCAAAACTCGTTTTCTCATTGATGGACTAATATGGCCAGTTCGGCCCTGTCCTCTTTCGGGCAATGTACCTGCCTGCGCCCGTGCCATAAAGAATCGACCTGTACCAATAAGGCAGTCGTGTCACAATATAACGGTTTACCTTCTATGTCATTTATTTGCAAAGTTATAGCGATGACAACATATGATTCACGCAATTATGGCCATAGTACCAAGGTTGACTCAACCTCACAGTAAAGGTGAACTTATTTATTTCAGATAAGAACAAATTGTGTGCACATCAGTGGTAATTGTTATTATCGGTACGATATTGTTCAAATAGGTAAATTGGAGGTATTTTCAACGCTGATCGAGACAGAAAAACCAAAGCACAAACAGAGTAGGTTCCAACAAATGAAAATGGAGATTATTATTAATTCAGCTTTTCGCAGATTTTCTAGACTAATAGAAAATTTGTCAGCAAGCATCGAAGTGAAAATAATCTAAAAGTCCCTCACCACTGTCGAATAACCTCAGCCAACACCTGGCAAAGTTTCTACAAGAATCCAGTTTCCAATAACGACTATCAAATCCTAATCAAAACAGATTATCTGCAGAGACAAGTTTTTATTCAAATGTGCAAATAATTTCTTTAGAAGTGTAATGTAGGTTATTCTGTAAGTTACAGATTCAAAAGCTTGTCCCTTTCGTATTTGAACTGAAAACTTTGCGCGGCAAGCACTTTAATCTCTAACCCACAAACAACATCCATTACCATCTAAAGAAATTATTTCTCACTCTTTAGCTCATTTGAATAAACACTTGTCATCAAAACGTTTTTTTTACTAATTATTTTGTTCCGTTATTATAATTAACACACTTTTGTTAGCTTCACTAGTAGCAAACAAACAAACAATGTAATCGTGAAATTTTCAGCCACTTCCAATCGTCCGAATAATTTAAAATTTGGCATACATATCAAGGACCGATTACAAATAATTTCATAATATTGATATTATGATAATAATGATAATAATAATAATAATCCTGTCATCTGGATGCCGGAGAGATATACATGCATACTTGGGAGTGGAACAACACCACTCTCCAGAAGTTATTGCTGTCAAAAAATGTCTCCGCGGCAAGTATCAACATAAACTCTGAGAGGTCAGAACTGGTTGTTACTACAAATGTGCTTGCTGTTCCGATCTTAAGGTATGTTCAAAGCAGACAACAAAATGTTGTCAACTGTTGGCAACATTGTTGGCAAGTTTGTTGAACACAACAACTTGTAGCTGGATACTTACATGTGGTCAACAGTGTAGCGCGTCCAAACCAAAACCACTTGCGCGTCCATACTAAACGCAATGTGCTCTTAAAAATGGCCCGGTCTACTGCTGCTGGTGTTATTAGTGCTGCTTTCATCATAATGAGTTCTCATACCCAGAAACGAAGAAGATGGTAGCAGCGACAGTTTTTACCAAATGGGACAAGCTATGGTGACAATTTAATGGCGGAGTTTCTCTTCAACGATGGCAGTTCGTTCCGCAATTTCGTTAGACTTTCAAAATCTGATTTCGAAGAAGTTCTCTGTTTAGTTGCCCATAACTTCTTCAGAAAGAATACGAAGTACCGTGCTGTGATTCCACCATCAATTAGATGATGGTTGCTCTGCGATATCTAGCTCTACTACTACTTTGATTGACCGTCACTTGTTGACAACACTGTCCAGACAGAGCGCTGTTTTCTATTTGAGGCCCAATACAGACGGAACAGCTTCTTCCGATTTGGTCCCAACATGTTTGGTGTTTTGTTTTATTCCACTCATTTATTAGGTTTCCGCATCGGGTTTTGCTAATGCCAAACACTGGTTCTGGACCTGTGAATCATAATTCAGATGCTCGTCTTGCAAGTTGGTCTGCTTTTTCATTACCTTCTATTCCTCTATGTCCAGGCTCCCACACAAGTGTGACCTTGTTGTGTTTTGCCAGTTCATTGAGGCTCTGAAGGCATTCCCAAACCTGCTTTGACTTAATCTGTTCTGAATTCAGAGCTTTTATGGCGCTCTGGCTGTCAGATATAATGTAGATGTGTTTTCCTTTATACCCATTGTCTAGATTCATCTGTATGCATGTGTCTCAGTTTGGAGTACTTCGGTGTTATGGCCAATTGGAAGAACGTTCCTTTTTGGTCTCACTCCATGTATTCCTGCTCCAGTTCCTATCTGAGCTATCTGTGTATCAGATTATATTTCCAGATAATTGTGAGTCTACTTCCGAGTCCCATTCGTCCCACCAAAGACACGGGTGTAAAAAAAATTCATTCGCTGGAGATGTGTTTTCGAAAAGAATTCTTGAAGGTTGCGGCATCCGAGAAATTTGGAGCCGGCACAGACGATTTATATACACCTAGTATTTGCAGATGTGCAACTAACCATATTGTCAGTTTTGAAAAAAGTTACCAGTCTTCAAGGAAAAAGAATAAAATCCAACAGTTTTTGCCAATACGAGGTTGTCCCGAGGTCTTTTGCTGATTTATTGGGAACAAAAGAATGGAGTACGGGTTGAGGGAACTCAAATCAGACCGAGTTTTCTTTGTTAGGTTTTTCGTGGGATATTCACGGATTTTCTCGTCGGAATATTGATGTCGTTATAAATACTGACAATAAAATGCCTACTCAATGCCAAAAACGAGAACGATCGAAATTAATGTGCACATAAACAATTTAAAAATATCGTCGGATACTTCTTAACCCAGATTCCCGACTAATTTGGATGCACGTTTATCAGCCGCATGTCGCTTGTTTTGTTTACTCGCGAAAAGTGCATGCGGACTAGGCCGGTATCGAAACGTTTGCCAAAAAATAGTGCAAATGACCCGTTGTTGCGAGGGACGTTCGGAATGTTTACAAAAAACTCGTTGATTTTACACAGATGTACCGAGTGTTGATTTGGAAACTATCGGTGCCAATTATGTTGTTCACCTGATAGAATATACAAGGAAATGTTGGTTGGTTGGTTTGAGGCCGAAGGGGTTTACCCAATGTCGTGGTGATTCGGTTCTAAGAAAATTCCACGACAACAATTCACCGACGGAAAATTCCCCGACAACAGTTCACCGACGGTGAAAATTCCCCGACAAACAATTCATCGAATGTCAAATTTTCCGTCGGATATAATCAACATAAATTTTGTGTGAAGTAATTTCTTAGTCTGATCTAACCACAACGAATTAACCTTACATAGACGTTTAAGTGCGTTGAAATTGAACGCATACATTTTGCGAGGAGTAATTTTTTAGTCTGATCTAACCAGAACGAACTAACCTCACTAAGGCATTTGAGTGCGTGGAAATTGAACACATACATTTTGCGAGAAGTATATAATTTTTTAGTCTGATCTAACCAGAACGAACAAACCTCACTAAGACATTTGAGTGTGTGGAAATTGAACACATACATTTTGCGAGGAGTAATTTTTTAGTCTGATCTAACCAGAACGAACTAACCTCACTAAGGCATTTGAGTGCGTGGAAATTGAACACATACATTTTGCGAGAAGTATATAATTTTTTAGTCTGATCTAACCAGAACGAACTAACCTCACTAAGGCATTTGAGTGCGTGGAAATTGAACACACATTTTGCGAGAAGTATATAATTTTTTAGTCTGATCTAACCAGAACGAACTAACCGCACTAAGACATTTGAGTGCGTGGAAATTGAACACATACATTTTGCGAGGAGTAATTTTTTAGTCTGATCTAACCAGAGCGAACTAACCCCACTAAGGCATTTGAGTGCGTGGAAATTGAACACATAAATTATGCGAGGAGTAATTTTTTAGTCTGATCTAACCAGAACGAACTAACCTCACTAAGGCATTTGAGTGCGTGGAAATTGAACACATACATTTTGCGAGAAGTATATAATTTCTTAGTCTGATCTAACCAGAACGAACTAACCTCACTAAGGCATTTGAGTGCGTGGAAATTGAACACATACATTTTGCGAAAAGTATATATTTTTTAGTCTGATCTAACCAGAACGAACTAACCTCACTAAGGCATTTGAGTGCGTGGAAATTGAACACACATTTTGCGAGAAGTATATAATTTTTTTATCTGATCTAACCAGAACGAACTAACCTTACGTTAGACATTTCAGTGCATGGAAATTGAACAAATAAACAGTGAGTTTCAAAAAGTTTGCACCATATGGGAAACATTTTTATTATGCATTTGTCCACATAAAAGTTGATGCTTTGCAAAATACTTGTATTTGAGTTATCAAAATTCTGAATTTCCAAACGGTGTACAGGGGAGAACAAAAATAGGAGTTTTGATCAAGAGTAATCTACTCTTATTTTTGATATTATCGAAGAAGTTTATTTAGAAAAGTTGTTTAGAATCGAAAACAATATTGATATATAAAATCACAGCCACCTACGCAACAATTTTTTTTCCCTTATATTTCTACAACGATATTTCGAAATGCGAAATTTGGTACAATTTATCATTTGTACTAGAATGTCGACGTTTGTTGAAAATTGTTTGAATCTGTACTTCTTGCGACAAGCTTTTTTATCATTTAGTAGTTATTTATGATGTTTGTGTTATAAGTGCTGCTATACACGATGGTCGGAAAAATGCTGTTTGTAGTAGGTATATTGCGCTTTTAGATACCTATCAGATAAGATGATTTTCACAAACATCGATATCAAATCAAATCAAATCAAACTGTACTTTATTGTCGAAGATAGAATCTCATTGACAAAGTGTTGATATCCTAAGAAAATTGAACTACAAAATTTTGAGGTACTAGACCATTTGGTGATTTCACAATATGTGAGTGATAAATGAGTAAAATTATATACGAATTTCATTCACAATACACAATATGAATATTGTCATACAACACAAAGATGTAAATGTAAAAACATAAGGCAATAAAGCATATAAGTAAAACTGTACCCACTTCATAAACATTTACATTATACAATTCACGTCAGAATATGTAATTATACAAATCGTCAAAAATTTTAAAATAGTTACACACAGTTCAAATAATTAAAAGTACTAAAATACAGCATAAAAAATAAAAAGAAAAATTTCTTATTTTAGTATAAAATTTCTGTCAGAATAGAATTCTTCTACAGAATAGTAGGCTTTAGCTAACAGAAGCTCTTTTACAGACTTTCTGAATATAGTTGAACGTGTTTTGCCTTTAATCCCAATTGGTAAATGATTAAACATTTTTTTTCCATTATATATAAAAGATCTCTCAATTTTTGATGATATTGGGATCGGTAAACTTATATTGAGCTTATTTCTTGTATTTCGTCGAGGTGAACTGAAAATTTCGCTCTTGTATTTTTTTTGCATCAAACAAACCATTTCTAAGATAAGTATGGAGGGCGAGGTCAAGATTCTATGTCTTATGAATAAAGGTCGACAGGACTCCCTGAACCCAGCTCTACACATATTTCTAACTCCTCTTTTTTGTAGTACAAACACCCTATCAAACAAGAATTGGGAGCACGTTCCCCAGAAACAGATACCGTAACGCAAATGGGAATCAATGAGAGCGAAATACACATTTTTTGCTACAGTAGTGCCCAATTCATTTGCTGCTACTCTGACTGCAAAGCATCCTGAGGAGATTTTTTTACATAGAATGTTTATGTGACATTCAAAATCCAGATGTTTGTCTATTTGTAATCCCAAAAACTTAGCTGACATTTTGTTCTCTATTAATTGAGAGCCCAAGTAAGTATCCATTATGGAGCCTTTGAGGGTGATGATGCTAGTTTTTGAGATATTAAATGATAATCGGTTTGCATCACACCAGTCCTTTATTTTTCTAATATCATTCGTGATCAATTCTTGCAGTTCACTTTCCCTGTTGCTATGCCAAAATAATGTCGTGTCATCTGCGAATTGTGTTATTTTTGCATCAATATCAATGCTGGCTAGGTCGTTAATATATATCAAAAAGAGAATAGGCCCTAAAACCGAACCTTGAGGAACTCCACAAGTAATTTTCCGTAATCGGGATGCGTTATCTGGTAGTGTAACTTTTTGAGTACGTTCCGATAAGTAAGATTTGAACCATCTTAACGATACATCCCTAAAGCCATATACTTCTAGTTTTTGTAGAAGAATTTCATGATCCACGCAATCAAAGGCTTTAGAAAGATCGCAAAAAACTGCTGCTGCCATTTCACGATTATTTAAATGAAGATATGCGTTTTCCAATAGATGAAACATCGCATCTTCCGTGTTTTTTGAACTTTGAAACCCAAACTGACAGCCATTTATAATGTTATGCTTATTCAAAAACATCATGATTCTTTTTTTTACCAGCTTTTCTATGATTTTGGCAAGTGTAGGTAGCATCGAAATAGGCCTAAAGTTAGCAGGGTTGTTGTTGTCGCCTCCTTTGTGCAAGGGTATTACCACGGCTGTTTTCAAACATGTTGGGAATATTCCTGTTATGAAACTTGTGTTTATCGCTTCCACCAAAGCGGTAAGGGCGGAGTTTGGCAAGTTGGTGAATATTTTTATGCTCATGTCATCCCAGCCCGCTGAATTTGTCTTTTTAATTTCCTTAAGAATTTCTTTAATTTCTGCAACATCTGTAGGCATAAAGAAAAACGTCTCTGAAAGTGAGTTTTCCTTAAGGAAACTCAGAGGATGAATATTGGAACTTATGTCTTTGGATAAATTATGTGCCACTGTGCAATAATATTTGTTAATATCATCAGATTTTAGGTCTGTTTTCGTAGGAGCGGTGTTGTTTTTGCCCCTGAGGTCATTGATTATTGACCAGCATTCTTTTTGTTTGTTTGCAGACCTTTCCATTTTTTGCTTATAGAAAAGTTGTTTAGCAGTCCTTATAGTTCTTCTATAAATATTTCTGTATCTATTGTATAGGGAGTTGAAAGCATCATTATTACCTAAGTGTTTCCTAATTAAGTGTAGGGATCGTAGATTTACTGCTGATACTTTAATACCTTTCGTGATCCATGGTTTTTTAACTCTAGTTTTTATTTTGCGATGAGGGAATGCAGTATTGAAAGTATTACGCAGAGTTTTATGAAACCTACTCAATGGGTCGTCATTGGGATTATATAAATCATTCCAGTTAGTATCATTGCAAAGATCTAAAAACGTACCAAAGTTTTTTTTACTGAATATTCTTCTAAAGATCTTCTTTGGATTTGATAATTTATGATCTACTTGGAAGTTAAATAAAACAGACTCATGATCAGAGAGCCCAGCACTGACAACTTTACAGCTGATTTTTTGGGTATTTGAACATACATAGTCCAGAGTAGTACTTGAGTATTTAGAAATACGTGTAGAAGAATCCACATGCATTGTGAGATCGAAAGTGGTCAGCATGTTCACTAATTCCATTGTTGATCTGGAGAGTTTATTTTCAAAATTTATGTTGAAATCACCTGCAACTATAATTGATGCCTTGAGAGGGATTTGTAGTAACAACTGTTCTAGCCTCTCCAGAAAAACATTTTCGCTACATAATGGTGATCTATAAAGGCAAAACATGTATACATCATAAGCTTTACAGTAAATCATTGAAAATTCAAATTCTTTCTCCACTAACATAAAATCATACCTTTCACATTTTATAAAACTAGCTGTTTCACATATTCTTTCGTGTAGGAGGATTAGTGTTCCTCCATGTACAGAGTTAGATCTACAGTATTTTGATACTATAGAGTAATTTGGTATATAAAGAGGCTCTCCCTCCTCTAACCAATGTTCAGTTAGCATAACAATATTTGGAAAATCTTGACTTTCTAAAAAAATATATAGATCATCTGTTTTATTACGTACTGATTGAATGTTCAACAGCATCATAGAGATACCTTGTTCTGAGTGATTATTTCTAAAAAATCACAACTTACATCATTTCCAGGTGTACGTGTGGATGAGTTCTCATCATCCATATTGCTATCATAGACTGAAAGGGTAGACTCGCTCTGGGACGTTTCATTTCTGGTATATAGGGAGAGATCTATATCAACCGTTTTTAGGTTTATGTGATGGTTAAATCTGGAATGCGTTATAAATTCTTTTATCGAATCGCGAATATAGTATTTGCTTGATTTCATTTTTGAATCAACTATAAAATTGATCGACGTATTCCTTATTTTTTTCGTGTATTTGTTTATAGAGCTATTTAATATTTTATTTAACATGAAATCTTGTCTCTGATATGTCTCTGTAATTATTAGCAGATTTGTAAACCTACCTAGTGGAAGAATATTTTTCAATGCTTGTCCCAATGATTTTCTGTTGCTTATGTTATTTGTACTATACATTACGATAACATAGTCATTTTGTCCATACTGCACTGTTTTCTGGAATAAATCACTGGTGGCCTCTGCTAGTTCCATCCTCGGGTTGATGCATTCCTCAATTGAAAATGTAGATTCGTCTAGGATGGCTTTTAAAACTTTCGGAAAGTTCGTCATGTATTCATCACCCAATAAATGAATTTTTTTTTTGTTATTCCCCTTCCCCTTCAGATCATCAACATCGATTGTTGATGTATGTCTTTCACTTTCTTTTTGAAATTCTTCATTAATCAACTCTTCGCGTTCAATTTCTTCCTCTACAATAGCTGCATAGACCGGTTCACTTATACTTGCATTCATTGATCCATTTTTTTCATCATCAGCTGCCTTCTTTGCGCCATCTTCAAAGTTCATTTCATCCTCATTATTTTCTTTATGATTTCCATTGCATTTTAGGTTGAGTCCATCATTTGTAAGACTATCATTTGTGTCCATAATAAGAACCTTGAACCCATTATCTAGGTCCTTTTCATCTGATTTCTTCTTTTTCTTTCTCAGTTTGACTTTATTTTTCTTTCCCTTTAGAGTAAGTTTTCGTTTAATTTTATTCTTCATATTTATTTCATTTTCAGTTTCGCTTTCCGTTTGAGTCCATCCTGTAGAGAAGGTAATAAAGTCTGTCTGTGTTCCTTCCTGTACAATAGCTTCAGTTCCAGTTCCATTGGTATCACAGCTTGTTTGTGTACAAACATCACACACATTGTTTTTGTTATCACTGCTTTTTGCTATAAGGGATTCCAGTGTTTGAACTTTTTTATTTAAGTTCTTTATCTCATGTTCTTTTTCTTTAATCATAGCATTGAGTTCTGATTCCATATCGACCGATTGATCGAAAAATGTTTTTAATTCAAACTGTAATTTGTTAATATGCTTATCTTTTTCATCATTGTCCTTTACAAGTTCCTGTAAATTTTTTATACACATTTCATGTGCACTCTCGTCAGCAGCTGATTCCGGTGTAGAATCACATTCCTTGCACACTATTTTGTGGGAATTAATAAAGTGCACATTTTTCATTCGCTGCAAACAGCTCTTGTGTAGTATGCGGGAACACTTAATGCACACATAGTAAGTAAGATTAGGTTTATTCTTGCAGCACATAAATAAATTATTAGCATTTTTCACAGAGTCACTTTCCTCTAACATTACAGAGTCAGCCATATTGTGAATTAATTAATTGACATATGTCTGAGTTGTTTCATCACACCACGGTATACGATGCTGATAGACTCGTCACAATGCGACGCCCATTGTTTTTGAGTTTGAATAAGGTCATCATAATCACCTGTAGGTCATGGAACGGTCTTAACGCTTTCGCCAGACTCCACAAACATATGATGTAGCGCGAGTTTTAAAAATAAAACTCTACACAAAGCGAAAGAGAAAAACAAATACCAGCTGATTCTGAGAAAACACGCTGACTAAACGGTGTATATATGTATTTTCAGACATTCGCGAGTGGGCATTAAGGTCAGAGAAAAATGTTGCATCTCGCTTGCACTGCATACACCACTGCCACTGCTCGAATGTTATTAATTGATCGCAGGCGCTGACTGATCAATGGTTCATATTCTCGCGTTGTTTTGCGCTATTTCAGATTCGTTTTTGCGCCACTGGCGTAACAGGAGACTGGCCAAGCGGCGACCAGGTGATGATTATCTTCAAGTAGGTAGTTAGAGAGCCGCGGGACTAAAATCGCGATTAGAAGTCTTCCGATTGGTGAGATGAAAGTCCATCCCTCGAAAACCCAAAATTCCAAATATTTTTGAAATCGGGCAGAGCCCACTCCAGTGCGAAGGGAAAATTTCTATCGACTTTTTCGACGATTTCAATTCCTTCCGATAGGTATAATAATTTTGTTTAGAAAGTGACTAGTTTTCATTTGACAAAGCGGAAAATGATTTGGTTGAGGCGCACTACTAGAAATGTATTTTTGAAAATTTTGGCCCCCAAATTCGATGTCTCCTATATGCTTAATTTTGAGTTCCTTCACTTTGTTATGATCTTCACATCGCAAAAATTTAGGCTAGGTTGAAAAATCTCAAACTGTATTTGGGTTCAATCTCGAGCTTCCAAATTTTGCATTGAGCTTCTTTGAAATCCATAAATGCTGATTTCCAAAGGGAATACTTTTTGGCCAACTTTCCACCCCTTCCCATCTCTGTTTATTTCTGGTAATCTTTTTCGTTTTTTGTAAATTTTTTCTCGTCGATAATTCAGTGTTAAAACTTCAATAAACTCACCTCATCTAGTAGTTAGTGATAACAGGAATATATTTCAACTCCTATATAAGGGCTTTTCGCCGCCGCCCACTCAAATAATCTATTTGAGCGAGGAAGAGCAGATAAATAAATTTAGAGAAATTAATGAATTTGTCTACACAAAATTGTGATAGGTTCCAACATTGAAAATGTCAACGGTTTTCAAAATATTCGACCCATCTTAAGCTAAATACATTCAAAATGTTATCAAAATCTCCAAGTTTCTGAAATAAATTCATACTTAACTACTTTCGACCAAATAAATAAAAAAAAGTTTACCATACCAATTAAAATTTCTCTGTCATTTTATTTTTCACGAAAATTCCTCGATATTCTAAATAAATAACGGCAACTTTAAAGAAAATTATCAACAATGAGCCTCCATATCACTTACGCACGCACTTATTCTAATTTAATTATCTTTAATTGACATTTTCAATAATGAAACCTTTTCGGGCGATTAAGAGGTACACATCTGCCGTACGCCCCTCTTTGAAGGGTACAAACACGTGAATTGCACTGAAATTTCAAACTTAATGCTGTCAAATCACATACCAAATTTTATCAAGAAAAGTTTATGGATTTATTCCAGAAAATATATTTGTTTCCACTTTCAACACCTTGTAACTCAGTTAATACTCATCTTTCTACCGTCGGAGTTTGTTCCCATTATTCTGGGACACCATGTATATATGTATGTTCTCGATATTTCATGAGCCTGATGTTGAAGGCTCGTTCTATAACCTTCGATCGGTGAAATTCAGTCAGATCCACTGGCTGTGTTGGTTCGAGACCCAGACAAATTCCTCTGATTATTCATTGGCGGAAGGTAATTTCAGAAATATGACAATGGGAGTAATGTTCTAGGGTAATTTTCTCTTGAGTCCAGCATAGAGTTTGCAGCAAACATGTTGGCAAAAATATTGGCTTTTTCCTGGGCGTTCGTTACTAGTGTTCCATCTTTCTTGGTTGGGAAAGGGAATAGCTGGAGGTGAAATTTCTATTTGGTCTGTTTTGTTGGAAAATTTGAGCCATTTCGAGTTGTGTACATAGAAATTTCCCATTATGAGAACTTCCGCTGTTGAGTGGTTTGCTGGATAAAGTCCAACTTGAGTGATGACCTGGAAGATATCTTTGGCATATTTCCCAAAAAGTGAAAGTCTAAGTTTATTACTTCAATTCATAAAATAGGCGAAAATAGTAGTTGGTATATGTGTTATTGTAAATTCAACTAAACTAGAAATTCCTAATCAATAAGAATTAATAATTAGGAATCAAGAAGATGTTTATAAACATCAACTGAAAATTAGAAATTGCGTTCGAAGCAATTCGTGCTTGACATTCGGTCCTCCTGTATACACCTACAACGTAGGCTTATTGTACCGAACACCAGTCAGAAAACAACTACTTCTCTGGCTTGTATTGTATTGAATTGAATCAGATAAAACAGATATTTGTGTAATGTACTTCCTTACAAGGGAAACAATTGCAAGTGCTCCCTGTAACCAAATGGAATTTTGTTTTGATTCCGACAGGGAGACCACCTGCAGATTAGTTTCGAGGTCACCCAGACAGCTTCGAGCCCATCCGAATCATTCCATCTGTTTGGTCAATCTGGTCTCATGATGATTAACCGGGTGTAAACCGCTCCACCTGGCGAGCGGATCAAAAAACACTCCGATTCTCCGGGTTGAGAGATTCTTTCATATATCTAAACACAAAGCTCACTGTTCATGTATCTTACTGGGTTTGTCATAGGATGTCCTTTACTTGTTTGGTATTATTGTTTGCATGCCCAGCTTTACGATCTCAGAAATTGTGTTGAAAATGCTGAGAAAACATGCGAAGACCATTTCAGTCGACTGAAATGTAGTGCCATATAAACTTTGTGTTGGTTTGCTGCTGAATGGTGTAGGAAAAGATCAAAGAGTGAAAGGAGTTGACGGAGAGTAGTTAGAATGGTCTTATCATTCTTCAATATATTCAATTGAAGGTATGTTTGTATCTTCTGCGAAGATTGGAAACAGTCCATCAGTATTTATGTTATATTATATAGTACAACAAATATAAGTTTGGGCCAAGAACCGACCCTTGGGGAAGTCCTCAATGAATTAATCCACCTAGTTGGATGCTTCCTTCAGGGCAATTTTAGTTTTGGTATACTTCAAAAATGTTATATTTAAAGAGAATTTGTCCAGTCTTCAACCAGATTTACTGAGAGCAGATGCGGACCTGTGCTCTCACAATTTGTACGAAAATTGGGGCGGATATGTAATTATGTCATAATATTCCCCTGCATTATTCAAGCGTCGACAAATTTTGCAATTGGGTTCATCGATTGACTGAAACCATTTGAATTCCATTAATTAATTTGGTAGAGTTGCGTTATAGGTATCTACATTTGCATTGTGTGTATTATCTCTTTTTGATGAACACCGCTAATTAGTATAGGCAACCCGCATTCAACATTCAAGTTTTATGTTCAATATGAGTCAACTCTGATAGCAAATTATATATTATTACTATGAGAGATAAGTACGTTTGGAGAACTGTTCGCGGTTTCGTAATCGTAATCAACAAGTTGTGAAGCATCTGCGTACTAAATCATACATCAAGTCAATCAAGTGGTTATCGCAAAGTTTATACCAAAACTTTGTGTCAATAGAGCATCCTATCTTTGATCAAGACAGTATCAGTCAGTAACGAAATTGACTCATTTGTTTGGTTTTGTCGTAGCGTGCGGCTACTGTTATACCACGTGTTTTCTTATAATAATAATTGAACGCGTGAAGTCAAGGATTTTCAGTTCAGTAAGAGAAATAATAATCGCATACCTCTACACAGTGCTTTCAATGTAAATTAATTTGTTCGACTATAATTCATCGAGTTCTGCGCGATTGTTTTTCGTGAGTCGTCAGTGACTGTTTATTTATTGCTTGACTGCTGTTTTGTGTCAAGCGGATGGTCCAGTTGGGTAATGAAAAACAAAATACCTACTCCAAAATGGTAAGTTCTAGTTTTGTCTACTAGCATCGAGAACTGTCACAATTTCTTAGTTGCCTGCCCCATAAGCCTGCTATTTCATTTACTCAGTCTGGACAAAAAAACTTGGGTTTTTCCACTATTCTTCCAATAGGTTATAGGTAGGTATTACGTCATTCTTATATTTAATCACAGCTGTAAACTTTACCTACGTAGTTGTGTAATTGGGATGGTTGGCACAATCACTCGTAATTAGCGGGCTTTTACTTGCCCTAAGGCACTAGAAACTTTCCAAAATACACTTTTTGCCGCTGCTGGTTTCTGTATCAAGCGATTCGCGCGGTTCGGACATTGGGCAATAGATGGCGATGCATGTCCGTTCTTGATTTAGGAAGGTGCTCCTTCAAGGATAGTAATATTCTAGGAATTTATTCGGTAGCTTTCCGAAAAGCTTGTTCTAAGTGAAATATGTGCGTTTGCAACATATAGTTATAAAGGAATATGCCAGCGGCGGTTCGCTAAAAGATATTTTGAGCTATGGGTGTAATAACAAATCATCAAGTCACTTGCAAAAGTTAGGAAAACTGCATTCAAGCTGTTTCCGAAGCAATGTGTGTTTTTTATATATTCTGTTATGGTTTTTTTGCTATTATTTTGGTTGGCTTCCGGGTTTTGCCGTGGTCTTCAAGGAAACAGCGTAAAATTTGCGAGATAACTAATTAAGTAAAAAATATTTTGCCTCCAAAATCTACTAGTCTTGATAAAAAAAATTATAAGAATTTTTTTTATTAATCTGATGCAATCGAGCACAGATTAACTCATTTACATTGTAAATATGCATTTTGAAAAATCTCACGTGAGATTAGGGAAGGGGAGAGGAGGTCGAGCAAAATCTCACGAAATCTTACCAGGGGTGAAGGGGGGGGTCGAAAAGTCGCAAAAATTGTCCCTAACTAATAATTTCGTCGAACAAGAGAGAGAAGAGAGAAGAGAGAGGAGAGAGAGAGCGAGGAGAGAGAGATGAGACAGAGGTGAGAGAGAGGCGAGAGAGAGGCGAGAGAGAGGTGAGAGAGGTGAGAGAGAGGTGATAGAGAGGTGAGAGAGATGTGAGAGAGAGGAGAGGAGAGAGAGAGGAGACAGGTGAGACAGAGGTGAGAGAGAGGCGAGAGAGAGGCGAGAGAGAGGTGAGAGAGAGGTGAGAGAGAGGTGAGAGAGAGGTGATAGAGAGGTGAGAGAGAGGTGAGAGAGAGGTGAGAGAGAGGAGAGAGAGGGGAGAGAGAAAAAACTCACTAGAATTCATCGACCAGATTAGGATTGTGAAACTGAAAGGAGGAGAAATGTTGATCTCATTTGATGTAAGTTCTTTGTTTTCAACTGTAACTTCATTTGCTTCATTGTCGATGTCGAAATATCCTTCTCTCCACACATTTCCGCAACGTGCGAAGTGCGAGGTAAGTATCTGACAGAAAACAACTACTTTCCATTACTAACATTGAATTACATCTGACATTTATTTATTTTTTCGTCGAAATTATACGTTTCATTCATTTGATACTCTCCTGCACACTTTTCAAACGTTCGAATGAATGCATTGAAAATTCGTATTTTATAATTTTCGAATTCAAATTTCACCCGACGCCACCGGACGATTTGCTGCCTGATAAAAACAGCCGCTAACTTCACACCGGTTATACAAGTGGAAAGGGTGAAAATACGAGATGAATATAAAACTTTTTGTTCTGAAGTTGCTAAGGTAGAAAATAATTCACAAGAAGGTAAGTCCACGGCTTAGCAGTTTCAATAGACAATTTTCCTGTGAAGTACTTTCGGCAAGTTAAACTCAAATTTGTCTAAGAAATATAACTTTTTTGGTATGATAGCCAAAAGTTCATCAAAGTCAAAGTAAACATTACCATTTTGAAGATAGGGATTATCTTTTTCTGTAAAAATATTGATAACATTGTGAATATTTTAAGATAAAACTTATCATTTATTTGAGTGTCTCGCAGGTTTGTTAACATTACAGGTTTGGCCTAGCACTTTGTTTTCTCACTGCCGATCCTTCAAATTATTTCGTTATCTTTCTAGTATTGTGCTGGTGTTTAATTGGTTTGAGGGTGTGATTCTATTTTTGTTAAAGCTCAAACTCCTCACCGAACTTTTTAAGAACTTTTTACGACTATCGTAATTTTTTTTAAGTCGATTATTACTGAGGGTTAATATAATTACGGTAAATGTTCGTTAAGAGGGAGTGGGTAACTTTTAATTAGGCAACCTGTTTCGTATACCAAGTATATAAAATTAAATGAATCTGAACGTTTTCAAAATAGCCATAAAACTGTGTAGAAAAAGTAATTGAAAAAAAAAACATATAAAAATACCAAAAAAATACATAAACATATCTTACAATCATGATGAATAATCTTTAGAATCATAAAATCAAAATCAATATTCTGCTAAGTAATGCTTCAACTTTCTCATGAATATATGTATAGGGCCGAGTACGGAACCCTGAGGCACACCCCTATCTGTAATAGCCTATTCAGACGCATTATCCTCTGAATATCCTAGTAATTTCACTTGGGTATCTTTCCATTACGTTCTAGAATATTTCAGAGACTCTGTTTTGGTTCATTCCACGGTGATATAGAATTTTCTAGTACGTTCCAGAAGCTTCCAGAACATTCAAGAGTCTTTTCAGCGCGTTCTGGAACCTTCAGGAGCCTCTATTCTGGTGGATATCAAATTTTCTAGAAAACACGTGTGACTTGCAATTGTAGCATCAAGGAAATGTTTCGAAATACGTTGGAAACTTATGGAACTTATAAATTACTACAACCCTTTGTTTTATTAAAAACATTTAATTTGCAATAAAAAAAGCATAGCATAAACCATTGTCGCTAATCAAAGAAACTCCACAAAGCTCAGCAATGAAAATCAGTGGAAAAATCACAAATGGCATTATTAGTTTTTTTTTCTCTACAGATAATCAAGTGTAGAAACGTTCCAATTTTATAGTTCATTTCAAGAATAACGTAGAGTAAGTTGCTATGTATTATGCCTAGGTTTTTACTGGAATTTACTCTACGTTACTCTTGAAATAGAGTATAGAAGTTTTTTCCATTGATTGTCATTTCTTCAGTTTGTTACAGTTTTATTTTGGGGTGCACGACACTTATTTGTTTTCTCCGTGGAAGAAAGGACTGAATGTATGCGACACAGGATAATTGCTCGATAATTGCTTTAGAATTAATTCGTTTAAGCTTGTTATTTAATTTTAATTTTTATTTTTTCAATAACATCTTTCATTTCTGAGATATTCTCACCGACAACTTCTAAACTTGAGACACTGTATATTCTTACCCGTGCAACGCCGGATATTGAAGCTAGAGTTGAATTATGAAAAATAGAAAATTGTAAAACTTTTTTTTCTCCGATGTAGACAACGTCAGAAAAACTAATTTTATCCGTATGGATCATGTTCCCCTCAGATCATTTTGTGTTCAAAAATTCAGATCAGATGAATATTTTCGAATAAATCACCGACGATTCTTCTACGTTCCAGTTTGATAATCGAGAGAGAAACAAAAACGTCTCGAGATACACGAGTTTGATAGTGCATTTACATGAAATAATGATCGATATCAATGACATATCAATACTTCGATTCGATATCCGAACTGACGTGACAGTAGGTAATATTAATCGTCCGACCGCAGTCTCTCGTGTACCATAAAGGTGGTCCACGTTTTTAGAAGGGATCCAAGGCACCGAAGTGTCCTTACATCATTTGTCATTAGACCGTTTTGACCACCCCACAATACGAAAAAATCATTTGTCAAATATCAATTGTTTTCCTACTCCATAATCACCTGACCACCAGTCGTACTATTTCAACCCTTCATCTACGGCTCTACCTGCTATTCTTCCTCGACAATGCGACACAGGTATTTTCGGTACTTTCGGTACTTTGTCCAGAAAAGAGAAAGGTGTACCGCTCAAATTGCTTCGGTGGTTGCTCGTGGTTTAACGGGTAATTGAAATCGGCGATAACTATTGGGACAACAGTGAAAAATCTCCCGGACAGATCAATTTCAGTATTGAATAGAATTAAGTAGAATAGAATTTATTGGTCCATTTTGAAGAACTTTTACAAGTTATGGGACTAGTCAGTAAAAAACTCATATAAGTAAAAAGATGAAAATTGGTCAATTTTACAATTACAATATTCACATACCGGCTGACCACGAGCTGAGGTACGCCCCCCAAATTTTCCTGTAGTTTTGAACATACAGATTTCAAATTTGGTATGTCGCTATGGTATTCTAATACGCATATTTTGACACTACTATACTGAAAATTCACCACTTCCCGTTTAACCGAAAGTGACCCCAAACTTTTTTTCCAAATGACACCCTTCATATTTTTTTCATTATCTGAAAGAGCACGCAATTGAAAATCGGTTGAAAAATGGCGGAGATACAGTTGATTGTTGAAGTTGGCCATGAAATTCAAACTCAAATCACCACAACCGACAAATGACATCGGAAGTTACCAGAGGAAGCTTATAAGTGCGATACAATTGAAAACTGAGGTTCTCATGTATTTACAGCTCCCATATTGCAAAAATTTTCAAAAACGGAATAGTACCATAAAGAAATGCTCATAACTGCCATTTTTCAAATGGCAACATGTTCTTTTTACTTCGTCATGATGAAAAATCATTAATTATCAGATCACTCCTGTGAAAAGTTTTGGAGAATTCCTGAAGAAATCGAAAATATAAAATGTTTTATCATGAGTGTTCTCAAAATTAAGATATTCTTCAACGAAGGCGGCCATGAACATAAAAAAGCGAAACAAAAAAGTAGCATGAATTGACTGAAACTGTGACTTCGTTGAAATAAAATAACTTCTGTGTATTACTTTCTTAATTTTCTAAGCCGCCTATGTTGAAGAAAATTCAATTTTGGAAAACCTGATTGTATCTTCGTTTCCTTTAGGAATCCTCCAAAACTTTTCAAACTAGTAAACTGATAAATTACGATTTTTCATCATGACTCATGACAATGTGAAAAGTACATGTTGCCATTTGAGAAATGGCAGTTGTGAGCATTTCTTTGTGGATCGTATTCCGTTTTAGGTAATTTTTGATAATTTTTGAAAAATATTCTAAGCTTCATCTGGTAACATCTGATGTCGTTTGTCAGTTGTGATGATTTAAGTTTGAATTTCATGAACAATCTCCGCCATTTTTCAACCGATTTTCAATTTTGAAGAAATTATCACAAATTTCGTGCTCTTCCGTATATAAAAAATATACAGGGTGTCATTTTAAAAAAAGACTTAAGATCACTTCCGGTTAAATTGAGGTGGTGAATTTTCAGTAGTGGCATCAAAATATGCGTATTCGCATATTCAAGTAGGTACTGTGGCGACATACCAAATTTGAAATCTGTATCTTCAAAACTATGGAAAAATTGTGGGACTGGGAGTACCTCACCTCATGGTAACCCTGTATACTTATACTAATAGAAAGTGGAGAGAGTGTTTTCGATTTAATTCCGAGAGTTCCATCATCTGCCGACGGCCGTTTCGGTGTTTACAAACTCGTCAGGACAGCTTTGTGGAGCTCTCGAAATCAAGACGAACTACACTCTGAATCAATACCTTACGGCAAATTCATTTATCATGAAATGTAACTTGTGACATCTACAGTCACTTGTTGAAACTTAATTTGAAACGAACCATGGAATCCGAAGTTAGATTTTTTTACTTATTGGCAGGCAGTCAACAATTTTGTTGTTCTGACCAATCCAAAGTTCAAATAAGTCTACAACTAATTGCCATCGAACTATAGTTTGTTCTGTGGAACCGTATGCCAAATGAAAAAATACGATTACTCCTCAAGCTTCTGGAGTTAACAGAAAGGCAGAGCTTTCCTAAAAGAGCAGAAGTTTACGTCTATCCTCAAGTGACATTAAATCAAAAACAGAAAGCCTCATTTTCGGATTGAATCCAAAATATGGTAGGCCAAGTTTCCATATTAGGTATTTGGTGAAACGATTTTGAACTTTTTCAAGTCTCTCTCGTGTACTTAAAGTTGAAGAACACTTTCGAGTGACGCATCGTCTTTTCTTTAGTTATGAGTAAAGTCGTTTATTATTATTCTATTAATAAATCATTGTTCTTGTTATTTTGGAACACTCTGTAGCCCATCCGGTCGAAAAGCTGCATTCTGCTGGGCGGGTGAACATTTTTTCCATCGAAAATAATTAATTAAAATGGACGCGAGGCAGAACAATGGAAACAAAAGAGGGCAGGTGAGTGGTCGTGGTCAGAGTCGAATTCTGGGCATTGGAGGTCACTAGTCAGTACACGCAGACAGCAAGACATCAAGCATGACTGTTAGAAAAAAGAACCCGCCGACATAATCAACGCTGACCAATCAGAGAGGGCTTTTCAACAAGCCGATCACAACAGCGCTATAGCGGTCTGACTGGTATAATATATTGATGTTTCATAGTGCGGTTAATTTAGGCAGTCGCTAGCCGAAATAATTGTCGGTTTGGAATTGAAGCGGCGAATTGAATATCTACCGAGTGTTTTGGTTGGTTTCCGGGTTTTGCCGTAGTCTTCTTTGGTTGAAATATCTAAACGTTTCAACTGCAACTGCAGCAGTCATCTTCAGTGGCGCGGTCGAAGTACTCTTTGTGATGTAGGTATCAACTGAAACTGAAGCTCTTGTTTCTGGCACGTCATTTATAATGCCGGTTTTGCTCGCACTTTCTCTGATGGTGGGTTCGCGCGTACTTTCCGCGCGATTCGGGGGACATGGCTTCGTTTTGGCGCCTTTCAATGCTGTATGCCAGATCTTTCGTAGGTCTCTTTCTGTTGAAGTTCTCTTGATGTTTGTGTATTTCTATCGCTTCCAAATACATTTTTGTTGGTTAATGCTTCGTCGTTGCTAGCCTCTCGGTAATTTCGAAAAAGATATTGTTTTCTCCGTCGGACAATGCATGTTCGGCGACTGCAGACGTCTCGGATTGTCCCAATCCACAACTTCGCTTGTACTGTACTCGACTAGGCGGGTAACAATGCTCCTTTTCGTTTGTCCGATGTAAACCTTACCACAATTGCATATAAGCCTGAAATTCCCGCTAATTTGAGAGGATCTCTGCTATCTTCTGCTGAACTCTTATATTGAGATATTTTCTTCGTTGGTTTGAAGACTGTGGTAATTTTCTCCTTCGTCATAATTTTCCCAATAATGTTGATGACACCTTCTGTGTATGGCTGATTAGACAGTTCCTTTTCTTCTCTTTTGGACGTGTAGCATGCATTATTTCTTTTTTGTTGTATCGGTTCGCTGGTAACACAGTTGTTAGGTGTTTTATTTCATCGTCGATGTGCCTTGGTTCACATATTCTCTCGAAGTTCTGTTCACTAGGGTGTTAATGACGGTGCGTTTCTGTTTTGGATGATGGTTAGGTCCATTATGTAGATATCGATCTGTGTATGTTTTCTTCCGGTGCATACCTTATGGCCTAGTTGATTACCTTTTTTGATGACTAATACATCAAGGAATGGGATTTGGAGGTTTTCTTCTAATTCCATGATGAACTGGATTTTTGGGTGAAAACTATTCAGAAATAAACTCGGCTTAAAAAAAAAACATAAGGGAAAAAAAATTATTATTAGACTATGCATGTCCGACAACTTGATAGAAATCAATTTTGAAACATGTCCAGTGGTCACTGGTAAGGCGGAAAATTTAAAAAAATGTTATGAAGTGGGAAAAAGTGTAAGAACTGAAAGAGTTGCTTACAATTCAATTGTACTCGTATAGGTACTCAGTTTTAAACAAAATTCTAAGATAATTGAAATTAGCAATTTTTTCTTAGCTCTTTACAAATTTCTAATTTTTTTCTTTCAAATAACTTGTCTGTAGCGGAAATTTGTATTATGGTGTAAATTTTTTTAATTTTTTCCTCGCCAGATGGTACTAAATTGAAAAAAAAAGGTTGTTGCCAAGACCCTTACTGTTACATTGGTTCATATCTGACAGTTATATCAGAATTCAAATATTGATTATAATCAGAACAATACGATGTTTTTAGATGGCCATATCATCACAATAATCGTGAAGTTCTGATATAACTGCTAGATACGAACCAATATAACAGCGGGCGTTCTGGTAATAATTTTTTCATCATTACTAAAATATAAATGTTTCACTACTTACAGACAAGCTACGTAGAAGATAAGGATTTGACATTTGCAAAGAGATCAGAAAATATTCCATAAAATTTGTGGATTATCTCAAAGTTCCGTTTGAAACTCTGTATAGGAGTACCCATACAATCAAATTCTAAGAAACATTTTTAAATGACATTTTTATATATTTTTCCATCTTACCATTCTTTTTGCCACTTCATAGTAATTTTTTTCAATTTGTCGTCATACCAGTGATCACGTGACTTGTTTAAAATTTTATTTTAAGTAATGTTTACATATCCTTATCTGATAGATACAGTTATCTGGGACTTGTCTATAGGTGAAAAGTCCGGCCCTTAGTGTGACCTGTTCGTTTCTGGTCAGCTTGTTTTTAAGTTCTGGTTCCCACGAAAAGAAAAATCCTGTATTGTTCGAACAGCGTGAGAGCCGAGGGAAAGTAGGTAGGGACTTGTGTTCTTGAATTTCTGACGGCGGTATGCCTCAAGGAACACCTCTTGAGGCATATATTATGAATCCAAGATAGTTTATTATGGTTTAAAGTTGTAGTGCTCTATCTATCTAAGAGATATTAGAGGGGTAGGGTGACTTGATTTGTGCACTGTGTAATAATTTCTTCAGATCCTCCTCAATTATAGATTCTAATCAAGTATCGTTAGCTTCTATTCTATTTTATGTTTGTGTCGCCTCTTCGAACGATTGGTTGGATTTTACTGCCAACATTGACTGGGCTGTATGAATATTCGAAGCATTCAGCACTCTCGGCGTTGGAATGGTTGATGTAATATGTATTTTCCATCAAGGAAAACCGAATGGTCGGCGCCCCGTTTTGCCATTTGCCATGATATTTTTTCTATATAGGTAATATTCGATTCTTTCATGCGAACCGAAAAATCAGAATTCCGATTTATGATACACTAAATCAGAAAGCCGATAAGGAATTTCATACTAGGTAATAGAGGCTCAGAAGACGGTTGCTTTCATTATTTATTTGAGGTAAATTCGTTTTTTTATATCGGAGTTTGCTAATTCTGAGATACTGAGCCAGAAATTCGACTTGCTATGCCCGAATTAACTAATTCTAAGATGCACAGGAGGAATTAACTATTTCTGACCATATCTCAGAATTAGCTGGTCTCAATATAGTTATAATTACGATTTGGTATTTCCAAGGGTGTAACAACTTCTTTCAGTAGGTGTCCATCTCTGAATTTTCAGTATTTCAGTACACTCATTATCAATACAAGTATCTCTTCAGTACTTGATTCAGTACCTCAGCCTCACCCTTTCAGTACCCCATTCAGTCTTTCAGTACTTTATCAGTATATACATGATATTTAATTACGGTGTACAAAATTCAGCCTAGTTGTTACCCCCTAGGGTATTTCAATTCCAAGATAAACACAAGCCAAACACAATTCTTACGCACTTAGTGATAAATCCGGACAGAACTTATAAATTTCGCCAAGAAATTTAAGAACACAAAGATATCTGTGGAATTTAAGTTTCTGGACAAACGGATTACGGAGACTCCATCTGCCATGTACCTGGGAGTAAAAGTATTGAGAATGAAGTATTGATATACAAACAAATAATCAGACCAATGTGACTTATACGCCTGTTCTTTTTCTGTAGCGTCCCCAAAACTTAGATGCTGAGATTCGAGAGGATGCAGAACAAGGCACTCCGTATCGTCACGGATAGTGATAGATACATTCGGCTAGATACGCTACGAGAGCTGGCCAAGATAAAAACCATCGCCGATCATAATAAAAATGTATCAAAGAAATTTTATATATATATATATATTTCATTTTGGGAAGCCCCTTGGCCAGAAACAAGTCCATTGCCGTAGGCACCACATGGCTCAGACCAAGTTTTTTTTTTTAATTTTTCTGGGAACTCTCTAACGCACGAAAACTAGCATCCAAAACTCTTCTCAAACACCCCTTAGGCACAGGCGCATATAGATGAGGGTATCATCTGCTAACATTGCAGAGGCGGACCCCAACATCCCTTGAGTTGGAATATGAGGCCCGCCCGCCGATTCTTCGGAATGGCATCAGGCAAGAACCCCCTCCAAACACCGCATGGGTTTTTCCCTATCCTTCCGGCGGGAAAAATTCAGTATTTGATTATGTGTTATTTTATTTATACTCTGTATGAGTACTTACTTTTAAAATGGTATGAATTTTATCGAATAACAGAATTCTGACTTATGAATTTGGGAATCAGAAAGTTGTCTTGTGACATGGACTCCAAGTCAAGTAATCAAAACATTCCTGCACCACACATTGCCTTATAAAAACTCTGACCAATCAACTTGGCGGTTCAACTAATCAGACACGGTGAGCCTTCAAATTACGTCCCCTTGTCACACGACAGACGCATCAAATCAACGACCCATAGAAGGAGAGTTCACCGAAAATTATCTTATTTATTCCTATTCCACTTTAAAGTATATTAATACAGCCTTGTGAGATTCTTAAATGCCCACGAATATCTTATATTTTCAAAGAAGCAATTCTCGTATATTTAGGTATGTACAGGGCTTTTCCGAAATTGGAGTGATTAGAAAATAAGAAAAATGGGTTGTTATACCTTTGTTTGGGAGACACTGATTTGATTCTCCAGGCCACAACGTGTCTGTCCGCTGGCAGTGTTTCAGCGCGGTTTGCGTAGGCTGTAGACCTCTGATCAATGATTACAAAAAAATATTTAAAACTTTAAAATTCAATATCTTCCAAAATATTTTTTTTTCACAAAAATATATTCTCTCATTTCATTTCCAATTGTTTTGTCATCTTCTACTTCCCACTTCATTTATCGCTCGTTCGGATTCACTGCACGGTGATCTCGAATTTTAGAATTTTCCATCACGTACTAGAACTTTCAGGAGCCTCTGTTCTGGTTCATTCCATGGAGCTAATTTTGTAGATTAACACACCAACTGTTGCAGTCTCTCTAACCATCTGGCAACCTTCAATTCCTTCATCTGAGATAACATGGCCCATTCAATAAACTTCTTTTCAGAATAAACAGCACTTCTTTGTCCTTAGCTGTAGATTGGCATTTTCTAACCTCAAAAATACTTCTACTGAATCATTCGAGTGACTGTCGTATTTCCTTTTCGTTACCATAATTGCATTCGAGTAGATGATGATGATGATGATGATTGGGAGTGGTTTTTGGCGGACAAAACTATGGGCATGTAGACCTCTCAGTCGGGCCCGATATGCACCCACCGTTTCTGTAGGAATTATTTTCTGTTCCGAATTTCCCAAAGTGGAGCCCTTCGGAACCCAAAAAGGAGCCCGCTTGGGTCTTGGATGGGAGAAGGGGTGGACCCTGGATATGAGCCCACCGCTATTGGGGTCGGGAAGATTGTGGGGTGGGGTTGCGGAGGACTCCGTATTGGAGCCCATCCGCGTGGGAGGAGAGAAAAAATATATTGGAGGAACCCGAGATAAAGCTGTCCAATAGTGTGGGGCAACTGGTGGGTGGGCCCTTAGATAGGGAAAGCGAAGTCGCCGTACGTGGGGCCCCCACACATGCGAAAGGCTAAATTAAACTGGTTGCGCCTGGTCCCCAGAGTGTTGTCGCTAGTGGTTGATTAGCCCTAAAGCATTCATCCCTTCGGCGCGCACAGTACTTTGAGATCAGAGGGGATTTTAGAGTGTCCCCAACACGCAGTCCGGGCGATTAAGCCAGGACTCCCGTGCCCCCTGTGACACGTATTGGCAAACACTAGGTATCCCACGGGTTCTTGCAACACAAGCGGTTTACGGTTTGAGTCGTGAGCTGGTCCACGGCGATGCATTCGCAAAGGATTTAGAGGGTTTTCAGCCCCCCGCAGCCTACTTATGTCTATCGTTCCCTATACGCCACCTGGGACGCACCTGGTAGGTAGCTCAACCTTCACATACTGGGCAGGTATCCAAGTAGATATGGTGAGTTTTCTGTAATGCCTTTCAATCTCTCAAAGGTCGTGGGAGCATCACATAGTCCAAACGGGAAGACTTTGAATTGAATCAAAAAATGTAAAGCGTAAGAACAATTACTTGGCCTAGTCAGAACCAGAACAAGTTATTATTGATTGAAAGTTTGATTTCGTGAAGGCAAATCGTTTCTTCATTTTTATTTTGTATTTCAAACTGCCAGTGTCTGAAAATGAAAAAATGTAACTCAGAGCATGATGGAAATCTATACAAGGGCTCAATTTCCCCTATAAGTTACTGCGTTTGAAAGACCACTTCAGAAGTATTATTAAATTTGTTCAGTAACTTATTGTATTCTGAGAATTTGAAGGGAATATTGAGAAATGAGTGAATAGAGATGTAATCACCATACAGACTCTCCCCGAATAGTTTGCACCATCGAAATAATACCCGAAATCTTTCACGTCCACTCGGTCCCCCTGCCAAAAATGAGTCATGTATATTTTAAAAATACACCGTGTAGGATTTGAAGCCGTCCTCGTTTTGTTATCTGTACATAATATGCATCTATGCATCGGGTGTGCGGTGACAGATGATAAATGATACTTCTTAATAGTTATCCCGTTCTTTCCGAATTGTTAGATCGACCGTCGTCATTGGGTAAAAGCTCGAGCGAAGCGGCTTTTGGTGCGCCGCGCCGCGCCTCACCGCCTTCTCCCCAACTTCAATCAAGCAAATCCGAGAAGGCCGACGTTCGTCGCATCGCAGTCATTTATTTCACTTCTCGATGCTTGTTCGTATGCCCGACCCGTATCGTTTCCATAATTAATTCATTTCCGAGTGCGAGGATATTATTATATAGACGAACTCCCAAATAATCCATGAAATCGAATTGAAAAAGTACATTACGATGATTACAGGCACATTCATATCCGTATTGAATTCTTTGGTCGAATGAAATGGAAAATCCGTTATGAGAATAATGAAAAATTAAAACACATTCTCTGGCCATCTGAGCCACTATATGCGGGCTTCTTCATTATCGTTGCGAGAATCATCCTATTCCTCAACATTGAGTATATCCAGGCCACACATGGTTCCTCGATTCATTTGTGTCCAACGAACCTGAAGGAAGAAGTAAATCTTCTCTTTGGATTTGTTATATATGACTAGGTCCAGATCGTCAGCATATGCTTGCAGATCAATCGGCCAAACCGAGAGTATGGTCAGCAAGTCATCCATCAACAATGACTAGAGCAGAGTGAATGAAAACTTTTAGAATTCAGTGTTAGAATTCAATGGTGGTTGTTGATTTTCTCTCGCTGAATCAATTTCGAGGATTATCAAGGGTCTTAGATAGATAAATGATGGGAGAATGAAGATGGGTCTAGCTATTTTGGAAATGAATTTCATTGTATCGTGCGTCATCGTCTTCATCTTTGCATCTATTGAAAATCAGTATAGATAATAACAAATTTATGAACAATCCGAAATTTCAGATACATATAGATAATGAATGTTTTTTTCACAGAAAGTAACCACTGCTCCCTATCTGTCAGATTTTTTCAAAACTTTCATAAGAACGATTTTCCCTCATTTATAGTTCATTGCGGAAGTCCGGGTTATTTTGAAATTTCTCATTATTACTCCACTACTTATACGTATTTTGTTGGCTACACGTTAAATGTTTTGGAGTAGTGGAGACTATTCCTCAATTTAGTGAAGAAACCATAGATTTCAAAATCTCGAGCTAATTACTTAATGTGATTTTTCAGTCAGAGTGATAACGATGTATATGTACGTATATTATGCTTGTTATTAGTAATAATTTATTTTATCTTATCGCTGTTTGGCCTCTAATTTTAGTTGCATTGCTTGTGCCTGTTATCATTAGAAAATGTCACATATTGTTTGGATATGATCATAACAGTTAGTTCAGATTAAATTCAGTGTTTTTACATCTGGCGAACACTAACAAGGGCTTTCTTATCTCTAAAATCGACAATTTTGTCAGCTTTTCCAAATGAAGATATTACTAGTTTAATCTGCATCTGATAGAACTTATCACATGTCTTTCGGTAGTATATAATACTCCGTTATCAAATGAACAATCTGATATCAAAAACGAGATATGATTACTATAAAAAATAAATAAACTATCCAATAGCGAAGGACTATGGAACATTTACGATTATAGAAAAAGTACTAACAGTAACAACTCCTTTGAGTCTTTCAAAATTCGTAAGTAGGTACCTGGTTATCCCAAAAAATCATAACAAACTTTCATTCCATAAAGAAATGAATTATATAGTATCATAAAGGGCCTGAAAAATAAAGTTGCTGGTATAGTTCCCATCAGATATGAAACCAGCAAACTGATTTAAAATTTTATTTCGGAACTACTAGCATACTTCTAGAAAAATTTGAATCTCAGAGCAATTCTCGAACAGTATAATCGCATAAACTATGTCACTGTATATCCTTGGATTCCTCAAGAGCCGGAACATCACAGCCTATCTCTACAGACTCTTAAGCTGGAGGAAGTGAATGTTAAATAAGAGGTACCATAAGGAACCGTTCTGGGTCCTAAACCATTCAATATAGATGAGATCAAAAAAAAGGGTGGTGGCAAGAGAGAAACGAAGATGGGCTGTAAGGTCTTTCGCACCATTGAAGTCACCAGAGAGGCTGGCACTGTTACAACCCTTCTGATCAGAATTACATAACACTTCCGGTTTGAAAATAGGAAAAATAGTTACGTCTGCATACAAATCATAGTGTGAAAACTTTGACATCGAATTATTGTTATTCACATGCATGCTATTGTTATTCACATGCTATTGTTTCCTCATCCATAGCACACTTTCATGAAAATGTTCCGTTACAAGGAGAACACAAGAAGAATTTGTTATACAGTGTGACCCATTTAAGATGGAACCACCCTTATAAAACTTACATTTGTTCAACCGATTGAAATTATTTTTTTTTTCGTTAGGTAGACATTCAAACAGTCTACTAGGACAAGAAATGTCAGGAATAAATCCCCATTTCCAGGGCCAACTATTCTTATTTTTCAAGGTCAAAGATCTAAAAAAATTACTAGCGATTTTTTTGGAAAAAAATCTGACAACCACTGGATTCGCGACATTTTCAAATGGTTCATATTTAAATTGCTTTGAAATGTGTCAATCAATAAAAAGGAATGAAATATGAGAAATATGCCGTTTAAACAACCCGCTTCTTCAATTTCGGAACTTTTATTAAAACTCGGAATACTCCGCTGTATTCAGGAGGTTTCGATATATCACTGGTCAAAATTTTATCGAAATTATAAATAAGAAAAAATATAAAGAAAAAATAAGATTAGTTGGCCCAGGAATTGGAGATTTAGCAATGAAATTTGGTGTCCTATATATAGGGGATTTTTTTAATGTCTACCGAACTAAAAAAAATCATTTCAATCGGTTGAAAAATGTAAATTTTATAAAGGTGGTTCCATCTTGAATGGGTCACAATGTATAATCTCCAATATATCAATAGTTTGTGAAATGAAGAATGATTGTGATATATCGTTAGAATGGTTATTTTGTACACAATCGTAATAAAAAAATGGTACTTTCCATTTGAACTAAAAAAATTGGATGCGCTTGCGATCAAATCAGTGTTATATTTGGTCTGATACTTGCTAGATTGTACATTCATGATATCAAATAGATGTACCAAATTTGAAAGATCTATACAAAATAACAACGAAGATACAGGGGAGGTAAATTGGTTCCGGGTCACATGGTATATGGAAATTGTACAGTGGGATGTGAATAAACTCTTGATACGAAGCAGAATGATATGAGAGAGAAAAACTCAATTTGAAATCGGATATTTCAATCATACATGAGATATGGACGCGTTTTTATGGCGACTGATTTCGAACCAGTCACTCGGCAGTAAGTATATCATGATAAAACCCTGTACTTTTTTTCTCTGTTATGAACGTTAATTAATTAACGAGAGAGTGAAACGGATACTCGGTCCTTTTCGATCATTGGCGACGACGCAGAGGCAAACAAATTAAAAATAAGTAATGAGAACGGTCTCAAATTAAATCGGTATATGAAATTTATGATTAATGATGCCGGCCGATAGGTACGTCGATTTAATAGGAGAGAATGGAGAGTAATGGTAAATGAAACCGGGGTAAGGCAAAACAAAACAACACCTACTTTTGAATTGTGATTAACATACCTACTTTGGAAATTAAAACACGGCATGGGTCGTTATTAAAAAGGAAGGCGATGCGATCCGTTCACTGTTCGACTATCCCGCAGTTCGACAAGATGGCGGACGGCTATGAAAGCGGCTTTGCGGGAGACAAAGGAGTGGTTCTGTCGGTTCATAGTTTTCTTCGCTACCCTACGGTTATCTTACTTCACACCCATTGTCTTTTATGCTCCTCCCAGACCGTGAGATATCTCAACATGATGAAAAAATACTTATTCGAGCTTCGCGTACAGGGAGACATAAAAAAGATGACCGTACGCGAAACGTTCGCTTAAATATCTAGCTAAAATGTGTACAAGACCCTACATTTTTGAAATGCTCAAAATGAAGACTGAAAGTGCTCAAAATCAAATCCGTGTGACTCTAAGACTCAATTACTTGCATTTCGGTTAATGGTTAAAAGGTTTCCTTTCAATTTTCTCATTACGTTTCAATTGCTTGAGTCTGCAATCATCTTCAGGAGAATACTGACAAAATAAGAATCTATACACGATGTTTTATAGGTCTGTCGGTATGGTGTAATTACGTTGCAATTACGCGCGGTCTTGTGGCGCGCTTTTCGCGCTTTGTGTCCCTCCAAAACGGTCCATTAGCGGTCTGCATACGTTTTTAATTTATACGCTCGGTTGATTGAAGGCACCATTGGCTTCGATATAGGAGGTTTCAATAAATTTGCGCTTGAACGAATATTCCTCTCTATCCCACAGAATTCGGTGGGGCTCTGTTCATGCGTCGTCGGCAATTTTCGATTCAGATGTTTCCTCTCGTTGATTCCACTTTTTGTGTTCAGCTATTCTTACAGATAATGGCCGCTTGGTCTCTCCGATATAGGAATCTCCACATTCACATGGAACCTCGTAAATACAATTTTTGCTGGATTCTGTTTTGTTCTCTGGTTTGATCTTGGCGAGGAAGCTTGGTGAGGAAACTTCGTGAGGTACTGCCGGATTGAAAGCAAACTATTTCTGAACTTCTATGAATTTCTCGGATTATCCGTTTCGGCGTAGGTCCTTTTTGATGTGGTTTATTTCCGCATCCAGAGACTATAGGTTGTTGCAAATACACGCTCTCTACACCAATGTTTTTATGCCTCTTCGTAGGATTCGGGTGATTTCATATTTCAAATTCTTGTCCTCGAACGTATTTTGACGTGCTTATTCCAAAATTTTTAACAAAAATGTCGAAAACTCATCAGAAATATTTTTGGCGGCAAAAAAACCATCTAAAATCTGATTAAGAGCTGTCCAACTCGAGAACAGTTAGATATAGACGAATTCTGCGAACGCCAATCGATTCAGAATGGTCGAATTAGTATGTCTTATGAATTTCGAGTCAATCGAAAAAAATTAAAAATTAAAAATTAAAAATTACTGGAAAAAAGTTGCAAGGGGTTCACCCCTAAAAATCATGAAAAATACAAAGTCCTCACATCGACTTGAAATTTGCACTTTATACGTAAAATTTCATGCTCATTCCGAAAATGTATGATTTTTATGTGCTCAGATATAAGATTCAGCCAGAAAAGGGTGTTTAAAGAAAAAAATCCAATTTTCTGAGATTTTTTATTTTTTATTTTTTATTTTTCGAATTTTAAATTTTTGTCCTCGAACGTATTTTTGACGTGCTGATTCCGAATCTTTTAGCGAAAATGTCGAAAACTCATCGGAAATATTTTTGGTGACAAAAAAACCATTTGAAAACTGATTCAGAGCTGACCAACTCGAGAACGGTTAGAGATAGACAAATTCTGCGAACGCCAATCGATTCAGAATGGTCGAATTAGTATGTGTTATGAATTTCGAGTCAATCGAAAAAAATTAAAAATTAAAAATTACCAGAAAAAAGTTGCAAGGGGTTCCCCCTAAAAGTCATGAAAAATACTAAGTCCTCACATCGACTTGAAATTTGCACTGTATATGTAAAATTTCATGCTCATTCCGAAAATGTATGATTTTTATGTGCTCAGATATAAGATTCAGCCAGAAAAGGGTGTTTAAAGAAAAAAATCCAATTTTCTGAGATTTTTTATTTTTCATATTTCGAATTTCAAATTCTTGTCCTCTAACGTATTTTGACGTGCTTATTCCAAAATTTTTAACAGAAATGTCGAAAACTCATCAGAAATATTTTTGGCGGCAAAAAAACCATCTAAAATCTGATTTAGACCTGACCAACTCGAGAACGGTTAGAGATAGACAAATTCTGCGAACGCCAATCGATTCAGAATGGTCGAATTAGTATGTGTTATGAATTTCGAGTCAATCGAAAAAAATTAAAAATTAAAAATTACTGGAAAAAAGTTGCAAGGGGTTCACCCCTAAAAATCATGAAAAATACTAAGTCCTCACATCGACTTGAAATTTGCGCTTTATACGTAAAATTTCATGCTCATTCCAAAAATGTATGATTTTTATGTGCTCAGATATAAGATTCAGCCAGAAAAGGGTGTTTGAAGAAAAAAATCCAATTTTCTGAGATTTTTTTATTTTTTATTTTTTATTTTTCGAATTTTAAATTTTTGTCCTCGAACGTATTTTGACGTGCTGATTCCGAATCTTTTAGCGAAAATGTCGAAAACTCATCGGAAATATTTTTGGTGACAAAAAAACCATTTGAAAACTGATTCAGAGCTGACCAACTCGAGAACGGTTAGAGATAGACAAATTCTGCGAACGCCAATCTTTTCAGAATGGTCGAATTAGTATGTGTTATGAATTTCGAGTCAATCGAAAAAAATAAAAAATAAAAAATTACCAGAAAAAAGTTGCAAGGGGTTCACCCCTAAAAATCATGAAAAATACTAAGTCCTCACATCGACTTGAAATTTGCACTGTATATGTAAAATTTCATGCTCATTCCGAAAATGTATGATTTTTATGTGCTCAGATATAAGATTCAGCCAGAAAAGGGTGTTTAAAGAAAAAAATCCAATTTTCTGAGATTTTTTATTTTTCATATTTCGAATTTCAAATTCTTGTCCTCTAACGTATTTTGACGTGCTTATTCCAAAATTTTTAACAGAAATGTCGAAAACTCATCAGAAATATTTTTGGCGGCAAAAAAAAACATCTAAAATCTGATTTAGAGCTGTCCAACTCGAGAACGGTTAGAGATAGACAAATTCTGCGAACGCCAATCGATTCAGAATGGTCGAATTGGTATGTATTATGAATTTCGAGTCAATCGAAAAAAATTAAAAATTAATAATTACTGGAAAAAAGTTGCAAGGGGTTCACCCCTAAAAATCATGAAAAATGCTAAGTCCTCACATCGACTTGAAATTTGCACTTTATACGTAAAATTTCATGCTCATTCCGAAAATGTATGATTGTTATGTGCTCAGATATAAGATTCAGCCAGAAAAGGGTGTTTAAAGAAAAAAATCCAATTTCCTGAGATTTTTTATTTTTCATATTTCGAATTTCAAATTCTTGTCCTCTAACGTATTTTGACGTGCTTATTCCAAAATTTTTAACAGAAATGTCGAAAACTCATCAGAAATATTTTTGGCGGCAAAAAAACCATCTAAAATCTGATTCAGAGCTGACCAACTCAAGAACGGTTAGAGATAGACAAATTCTGCGAACGCCAATCGATTCAGAATGGTCGAATTGGTATGTGTTATGAATTTCGAGTCAATCGAAAAAAATTAAAAATTAAAAATTACTGGAAAAAAGTTGCAAGGGGTTCACCCCTAAAAATCATGAAAAATACTAAGTCCTCACATCGACTTGAAATTTGCGCTTTATACGTAAAATTTCATGCTCATTCCAAAAATGTATGATTTTTATGTGCTCAGATATAAGATTCAGCCAGAAAAGGGTGTTTAAAGAAAAAAATCCAATTTTCTGAGATTTTTTTTTTTTATTTTTTATTTTTCGAATTTTAAATTTTTGTCCTCGAACGTATTTTGACGTGCTGATTCCGAATCTTTTAGCGAAAATGTCGAAAACTCATCGGAAATATTTTTGGTGACAAAAAAACCATTTGAAAACTGATTCAGAGCTGACCAACTCGAGAACGGTTAGAGGTAGACAAATTCTGCGAACGCCAATCTTTTCAGAATGGTCGAATTAGTATGTGTTATGAATTTCGAGTCAATCGAAAAAAATAAAAAATAAAAAATTACCAGAAAAAAGTTGCAAGGGGTTCACCCCTAAAAATCATGAAAAATACTAAGTCCTCACATCGACTTGAAATTTGCACTGTATATGTAAAATTTCATGCTCATTCCGAAAATGTATGATTTTTATGTGCTCAGATATAAGATTCAGCCAGAAAAGGGTGTTTAAAGAATAAAATCCAATTTTCTGAGATTTTTTATTTTTCATATTTCGAATTTCAAATTCTTGTCCTCTAACGTATTTTGACGTGCTTATTCCAAAATTTTTAACAGAAATGTCGAAAACTCATCAGAAATATTTTTGGCGGCAAAAAAAAACATCTAAAATCTGATTTAGAGCTGTCCAACTCGAGAACGGTTAGAGATAGACAAATTCTGCGAACGCCAATCGATTCAGAATGGTCGAATTGGTATGTATTATGAATTTCGAGTCAATCGAAAAAAATTAAAAATTAAAAATTACTGGAAAAAAGTTGCAAGGGGTTCACCCCTAAAAATCATGAAAAATGCTAAGTCCTCACATCGACTTGAAATTTGCACTTTATACGTTAAATTTCATGCTCATTCCGAAAATGTATGATTGTTATGTGCTCAGATATAAGATTCAGCCAGAAAAGGGTGTTTAAAGAAAAAAATCCAATTTCCTGAGATTTTTTATTTTTCATATTTCGAATTTCAAATTCTTGTCCTCTAACGTATTTTGACGTGCTTATTCCAAAATTTTTAACAGAAATGTCGAAAACTCATCAGAAATATTTTTGGCGGCAAAAAAACCATCTAAAATCTGATTCAGAGCTGACCAACTCAAGAACGGTTAGAGATAGACAAATTCTGCGAACGCCAATCGATTCAGAATGGTCGAATTGGTATGTGTTATGAATTTCGAGTCAATCGAAAAAAATTAAAAATTAAAAATTACTGGAAAAAAGTTGCAAGGGGTTCACCCCTAAAAATCATGAAAAATACTAAGTCCTCACATCGACTTGAAATTTGCGCTTTATACGTAAAATTTCATGCTCATTCCAAAAATGTATGATTTTTATGTGCTCAGATATAAGATTCAGCCAGAAAAGGGTGTTTAAAGAAAAAAATCCAATTTTCTGAGATTTTTTTTTTTTATTTTTTATTTTTCGAATTTTAAATTTTTGTCCTCGAACGTATTTTGACGTGCTGATTCCGAATCTTTTAGCGAAAATGTCGAAAACTCATCGGAAATATATTGGGTGACAAAAAAACCATTTGAAAACTGATTCAGAGCTGACCAACTCGAGAACGGTTAGAGATAGACAAATTCTGCGAACGTCAATCGATTCAGAATGGTCGAATTAGTATGTGTTATGAATTTCGAGTCAATCGAAAAAAATTAAAAATTAAAAATGACTGGAAAATAGTTGCAAGGGGTTCACCCCTAAAAATCATGAAAAATGCTAAGTCCTCACATCGACTTGAAATTTGCACTTTATACGTTAAATTTCATGCTCATTCCGAAAATGTATGATTGTTATGTGCTCAGATATAAGATTCAGCCAGAAAAGGGTGTTTAAAGAAAAAAATCCAATTTCCTGAGATTTTTTATTTTTTATTTTTCGAATTTTAAATTTTTGTCCTCGAACGTATTTTGACGTGCTGATTCCGAATCTTTTAGCGAAAATGTCGAAAACTCATCGGAAATATTTTTGGTGACAAAAAAACCATTTGAAAACTGATTCAGAGCTGACCAACTCGAGAACGGTTAGAGATAGACAAATTCTGCGAACGCCAATCGATTCAGAATGGTCGAATTAGTATGTGTTATGAATTTCGAGTCAATCGAAAAAAATAAAAAATAAAAAATTACCAGAAAAAAGTTGCAAGGGGGTTCACCCTTAAAAATTAAGAAAAATACTAAGTCCTCACATCGACTTGAAATTTGCACTGTATATGTAAAATTTCATGCTCATTCCGAAAATGTATGATTTTTATGTGCTCAGATATAAGATTCAGCCAGAAAAGGGTGTTTAACGAAAAAAATCCAATTTTCTGAGATTTTTTATTTTTCATATTTCGAATTTCAAATTCTTGTCCTCGAACGTATTTTGACGTGCTTATTCCAAAATTTTTAACAGAAATGTCGAAAACTCATCAGAAATATTTTTGGCGGCAAAAAAACCATCTAAAATCTTATTTAGAGCTGTCCAACTCGAGAACGGTTAGAGATAGACAAATTCTGCGAACGCCAATCGATTCAGAATGGTCGATTTAGTATTTGTTATGAATTTCGAGTCAATCGAAAAAAATTAAAAATTAAAAATTACTGGAAAAAAGTTGCAAGGGGTTCCCCCTAAAAGTCATGAAAAATACTAAGTCCTCACATCGACTTGAAATTTGCACTGTATATGTAAAATTTCATGCTCATTCCGAAAATGTATGATTTTTATGTGCTCAGATATAAGATTCAGCCAGAAAAGGGTGTTTAAAGAAAAAAATCCAATTTTCTGAGATTTTTTATTTTTCATATTTCGAATTTCAAATTCTTGTCCTCTAACGTATTTTGACGTGCTTATTCCAAAATTTTTAACAGAAATGTCGAAAACTCATCAGAAATATTTTTGGCGGCAAAAAAACCATCTAAAATCTGATTTAGAGCTGACCAACTCGAGAACGGTTAGAGATAGACAAATTCTGCGAACGCCAATCGATTCAGAATGGTCGAATTAGTATGTGTTATGAATTTCGAGTCAATCGAAAAAAATTAAAAATTACTGGAAAAAAGTTGGAAGGGGTTCCCCCTAAAAGTCATGAAAAATACTAAGTCCTCATATCGACTTGAAATTTGCACTGTATATGTAAAATTTCATGCTCATTCCGAAAATGTATGATTTTTATGTGCTCAGATATAAGATTCAGCCAGAAAAGGGTGTTTAAAGAAAAAAATCCAATTTTCTGAGATTTTTATTTTTCATATTTCGAATTTCAAATTCTTGTCCTCTAACGTATTTTGACGTGCTCATTCCAAAATTTTTAACAGAAATGTCGAAAACTCATCAGAAATATTTTTGGCGGCAAAAAAACCATCTAAAATCTGATTCAGAGCTGACCAACTCAAGAACGGTTAGAGATAGACAAATTCTGCGAACGCCAATCGATTCAGAATGGTCGAATTGGTATGTGTTATGAATTTCGAGTCAATCGAAAAAAATTAAAAATTAAAAATGACTGGAAAATAGTTGCAAGGGGTTCACCCCTAAAAATCATGAAAAATACCAAGTCCTCACATCGACTTGAAATTTGCACTTTATACGTAAAATTTCATGCTCATTCCGAAAATGTATGATTTTTATGTGCTCAGATATAAGATTCAGCCAGAAAAGGGTGTTTAACGAAAAAAATCCAATTTTCTGAGATTTTTTATTTTTCATATTTCGAATTTCAAATTCTTGTCCTCGAACGTATTTTGACGTGCTTATTCCAAAATTTTTAACAGAAATGTCGAAAACTCATCAGAAATATTTTTGGCGGCAAAAAAACCATCTAAAATCTTATTTAGAGCTGTCCAACTCGAGAACGGTTAGAGATAGACAAATTCTGCGAACGCCAATCGATTCAGAATGGTCGATTTAGTATTTGTTATGAATTTCGAGTCAATCGAAAAAAATTAAAAATTAAAAATTACTGGAAAAAAGTTGCAAGGGGTTCCCCCTAAAAGTCATGAAAAATACTAAGTCCTCACATCGACTTGAAATTTGCACTGTATATGTAAAATTTCATGCTCATTCCGAAAATGTATGATTTTTATGTGCTCAGATATAAGATTCAGCCAGAAAAGGGTGTTTAAAGAAAAAAATCCAATTTTCTGAGATTTTTTATTTTTCATATTTCGAATTTCAAATTCTTGTCCTCTAACGTATTTTGACGTGCTTATTCCAAAATTTTTAACAGAAATGTCGAAAACTCATCAGAAATATTTTTGGCGGCAAAAAAACCATCTAAAATCTGATTTAGACCTGACCAACTCGAGAACGGTTAGAGATAGACAAATTCTGCGAACGCCAATCGATTCAGAATGGTCGAATTAGTATGTCTTATGAATTTCGAGTCAATCGAAAAAAATTAAAAATTAAAAATTAAAAATTACTGGAAAAAAGTTGCAAGGGGTTCACCCCTAAAAATCATGAAAAATACAAAGTCCTCACATCGACTTGAAATTTGCGCTTTATACGTAAAATTTCATGCTCATTCCAAAAATGTATGATTTTTATGTGCTCAGATATAAGATTCAGCCAGAAAAGGGTGTTTGAAGAAAAAAATCCAATTTTCTGAGATTTTTTTATTTTTTATTTTTTATTTTTCGAATTTTAAATTTTTGTCCTCGAACGTATTTTGACGTGCTGATTCCGAATCTTTTAGCGAAAATGTCGAAAACTCATCGGAAATATTTTTGGTGACAAAAAAACCATTTGAAAACTGATTCAGAGCTGACCAACTCGAGAACGGTTAGAGATAGACAAATTCTGCGAACGCCAATCTTTTCAGAATGGTCGAATTAGTATGTGTTATGAATTTCGAGTCAATCGAAAAAAATAAAAAATAAAAAATTACCAGAAAAAAGTTGTAAGGGGTTCACCCCTAAAAATCATGAAAAATACTAAGTCCTCACATCGACTTGAAATTTGCGCTTTATACGTAAAATTTCATGCTCATTCCAAAAATGTATGATTTTTATGTGCTCAGATATAAGATTCAGCCAGAAAAGGGTGTTTGAAGAAAAAAATCCAATTTTCTGAGATTTTTTTATTTTTTATTTTTTATTTTTCGAATTTTAAATTTTTGTCCTCGAACGTATTTTGACGTGCTGATTCCGAATCTTTTAGCGAAAATGTCGAAAACTCATCGGAAATATTTTTGGTGACAAAAAAACCATTTGAAAACTGATTCAGAGCTGACCAACTCGAGAACGGTTAGAGATAGACAAATTCTGCGAACGCCAATCTTTTCAGAATGGTCGAATTAGTATGTGTTATGAATTTCGAGTCAATCGAAAAAAATAAAAAATAAAAAATTACCAGAAAAAAGTTGCAAGGGGTTCACCCCTAAAAATCATGAAAAATACTAAGTCCTCACATCGACTTGAAATTTGCACTGTATATGTAAAATTTCATGCTCATTCCGAAAATGTATGATTTTTATGTGCTCAGATATAAGATTCAGCCAGAAAAGGGTGTTTAAAGAAAAAAATCCAATTTTCTGAGATTTTTTATTTTTCATATTTCGAATTTCAAATTCTTGTCCTCTAACGTATTTTGACGTGCTTATTCCAAAATTTTTAACAGAAATGTCGAAAACTCATCAGAAATATTTTTGGCGGCAAAAAAAAACATCTAAAATCTGATTTAGAGCTGTCCAACTCGAGAACGGTTAGAGATAGACAAATTCTGCGAACGCCAATCGATTCAGAATGGTCGAATTGGTATGTATTATGAATTTCGAGTCAATCGAAAAAAATTAAAAATTAAAAATTACTGGAAAAAAGTTGCAAGGGGTTCACCCCTAAAAATCATGAAAAATGCTAAGTCCTCACATCGACTTGAAATTTGCACTTTATACGTAAAATTTCATGCTCATTCCGAAAATGTATGATTGTTATGTGCTCAGATATAAGATTCAGCCAGAAAAGGGTGTTTAAAGAAAAAAATCCAATTTCCTGAGATTTTTTATTTTTCATATTTCGAATTTCAAATTCTTGTCCTCTAACGTATTTTGACGTGCTTATTCCAAAATTTTTAACAGAAATGTCGAAAACTCATCAGAAATATTTTTGGCGGCAAAAAAACCATCTAAAATCTGATTCAGAGCTGACCAACTCAAGAACGGTTAGAGATAGACAAATTCTGCGAACGCCAATCGATTCAGAATGGTCGAATTGGTATGTGTTATGAATTTCGAGTCAATCGAAAAAAATTAAAAATTAAAAATTACTGGAAAAAAGTTGCAAGGGGTTCACCCCTAAAAATCATGAAAAATACTAAGTCCTCACATCGACTTGAAATTTGCGCTTTATACGTAAAATTTCATGCTCATTCCAAAAATGTATGATTTTTATGTGCTCAGATATAAGATTCAGCCAGAAAAGGGTGTTTAAAGAAAAAAATCCAATTTTCTGAGATTTTTTTTTTTTATTTTTTATTTTTCGAATTTTAAATTTTTGTCCTCGAACGTATTTTGACGTGCTGATTCCGAATCTTTTAGCGAAAATGTCAAAAACTCATCGGAAATATTTTTGGTGACAAAAAAACCATTTGAAAACTGATTCAGAGCTGACCAACTCGAGAACGGTTAGAGGTAGACAAATTCTGCGAACGCCAATCTTTTCAGAATGGTCGAATTAGTATGTGTTATGAATTTCGAGTCAATCGAAAAAAATAAAAAATAAAAAATTACCAGAAAAAAGTTGCAAGGGGTTCACCCCTAAAAATCATGAAAAATACTAAGTCCTCACATCGACTTGAAATTTGCACTGTATATGTAAAATTTCATGCTCATTCCGAAAATGTATGATTTTTATGTGCTCAGATATAAGATTCAGCCAGAAAAGGGTGTTTAAAGAAAAAAATCCAATTTTCTGAGATTTTTTATTTTTCATATTTCGAATTTCAAATTCTTGTCCTCTAACGTATTTTGACGTGCTTATTCCAAAATTTTTAACAGAAATGTCGAAAACTCATCAGAAATATTTTTGGCGGCAAAAAAAAACATCTAAAATCTGATTTAGAGCTGTCCAACTCGAGAACGGTTAGAGATAGACAAATTCTGCGAACGCCAATCGATTCAGAATGGTCGAATTGGTATGTATTATGAATTTCGAGTCAATCGAAAAAAATTAAAAATTAAAAATTACTGGAAAAAAGTTGCAAGGGGTTCACCCCTAAAAATCATGAAAAATGCTAAGTCCTCACATCGACTTGAAATTTGCACTTTATACGTTAAATTTCATGCTCATTCCGAAAATGTATGATTGTTATGTGCTCAGATATAAGATTCAGCCAGAAAAGGGTGTTTAAAGAAAAAAATCCAATTTCCTGAGATTTTTTATTTTTCATATTTCGAATTTCAAATTCTTGTCCTCTAACGTATTTTGACGTGCTTATTCCAAAATTTTTAACAGAAATGTCGAAAACTCATCAGAAATATTTTTGGCGGCAAAAAAACCATCTAAAATCTGATTCAGAGCTGACCAACTCAAGAACGGTTAGAGATAGACAAATTCTGCGAACGCCAATCGATTCAGAATGGTCGAATTGGTATGTGTTATGAATTTCGAGTCAATCGAAAAAAATTAAAAATTAAAAATTACTGGAAAAAAGTTGCAAGGGGTTCACCCCTAAAAATCATGAAAAATACTAAGTCCTCACATCGACTTGAAATTTGCGCTTTATACGTAAAATTTCATGCTCATTCCAAAAATGTATGATTTTTATGTGCTCAGATATAAGATTCAGCCAGAAAAGGGTGTTTAAAGAAAAAAATCCAATTTTCTGAGATTTTTTTTTTTATTTTTTATTTTTCGAATTTTAAATTTTTGTCCTCGAACGTATTTTGACGTGCTGATTCCGAATCTTTTAGCGAAAATGTCGAAAACTCATCGGAAATATATTTGGTGACAAAAAAACCATTTGAAAACTGATTCAGAGCTGACCAACTCGAGAACGGTTAGAGATAGACAAATTCTGCGAACGTCAATCGATTCAGAATGGTCGAATTAGTATGTGTTATGAATTTCGAGTCAATCGAAAAAAATTAAAAATTAAAAATGACTGGAAAATAGTTGCAAGGGGTTCACCCCTAAAAATCATGAAAAATACCAAGTCCTCACATCGACTTGAAATTTGCACTTTATACGTAAAATTTCATGCTCATTCCGAAAATGTATGATTTTTATGTGCTCAGATATAAGATTCAGCCAGAAAAGGGTGTTTAAAGAAAAAAATCCAATTTTCTGAGATTTTTTATTTTTTATTTTTCGAATTTTAAATTTTTGTCCTCGAACGTATTTTGACGTGCTGATTCCGAATCTTTTAGCGAAAATGTCGAAAACTCATCGGAAATATTTTTGGTGACAAAAAAACCATTTGAAAACTGATTCAGAGCTGACCAACTCGAGAACGGTTAGAGATAGACAAATTCTGCGAACGCCAATCGATTCAGAATGGTCGAATTAGTATGTGTTATGAATTTCGAGTCAATCGAAAAAAATAAAAAATAAAAAATTACCAGAAAAAAGTTGCAAGGGGGTTCACCCTTAAAAATTAAGAAAAATACTAAGTCCTCACATCGACTTGAAATTTGCACTGTATATGTAAAATTTCATGCTCATTCCGAAAATGTATGATTTTTATGTGCTCAGATATAAGATTCAGCCAGAAAAGGGTGTTTAACGAAAAAAATCCAATTTTCTGAGATTTTTTATTTTTCATATTTCGAATTTCAAATTCTTGTCCTCGAACGTATTTTGACGTGCTTATTCCAAAATTTTTAACAGAAATGTCGAAAACTCATCAGAAATATTTTTGGCGGCAAAAAAACCATCTAAAATCTTATTTAGAGCTGTCCAACTCGAGAACGGTTAGAGATAGACAAATTCTGCGAACGCCAATCGATTCAGAATGGTCGATTTAGTATTTGTTATGAATTTCGAGTCAATCGAAAAAAATTAAAAATTAAAAATTACTGGAAAAAAGTTGCAAGGGGTTCCCCCTAAAAGTCATGAAAAATACTAAGTCCTCACATCGACTTGAAATTTGCACTGTACATGTAAAATTTCATGCTCTTTCCGAAAATGTATGATTTTTATGTGCTCAGATATAAGATTCAGCCAGAAAAGGGTGTTTAAAGAAAAAAATCCAATTTTCTGAGATTTTTTATTTTTCATATTTCGAATTTCAAATTCTTGTCCTCTAACGTATTTTGACGTGCTTATTCCAAAATTTTTAACAGAAATGTCGAAAACTCATCAGAAATATTTTTGGCGGCAAAAAAACCATCTAAAATCTGATTTAGAGCTGACCAACTCGAGAACGGTTAGAGATAGACAAATTCTGCGAACGCCAATCGATTCAGAATGGTCGAATTAGTATGTGTTATGAATTTCGAGTCAATCGAAAAAAATTAAAAATTACTGGAAAAAAGTTGGAAGGGGTTCCCCCTAAAAGTCATGAAAAATACTAAGTCCTCATATCGACTTGAAATTTGCACTGTATATGTAAAATTTCATGCTCATTCCGAAAATGTATGATTTTTATGTGCTCAGATATAAGATTCAGCCAGAAAAGGGTGTTTAAAGAAAAAAATCCAATTTTCTGAGATTTTTATTTTTCATATTTCGAATTTCAAATTCTTGTCCTCTAACGTATTTTGACGTGCTCATTCCAAAATTTTTAACAGAAATGTCGAAAACTCATCAGAAATATTTTTGGCGGCAAAAAAACCATCTAAAATCTGATTCAGAGCTGACCAACTCAAGAACGGTTAGAGATAGACAAATTCTGCGAACGCCAATCGATTCAGAATGGTCGAATTGGTATGTGTTATGAATTTCGAGTCAATCGAAAAAAATTAAAAATTAAAAATGACTGGAAAATAGTTGCAAGGGGTTCACCCCTAAAAATCATGAAAAATACCAAGTCCTCACATCGACTTGAAATTTGCACTTTATACGTAAAATTTCTTGCTCATTCCGAAAATGTATGATTTTTATGTGCTCAGATATAAGATTCAGCCAGAAAAGGGTGTTTAACGAAAAAAATCCAATTTTCTGAGATTTTTTATTTTTCATATTTCGAATTTCAAATTCTTGTCCTCGAACGTATTTTGACGTGCTTATTCCAAAATTTTTAACAGAAATGTCGAAAACTCATCAGAAATATTTTTGGCGGCAAAAAAACCATCTAAAATCTTATTTAGAGCTGTCCAACTCGAGAACGGTTAGAGATAGACAAATTCTGCGAACGCCAATCGATTCAGAATGGTCGATTTAGTATTTGTTATGAATTTCGAGTCAATCGAAAAAAATTAAAAATTAAAAATTACTGGAAAAAAGTTGCAAGGGGTTCCCCCTAAAAGTCATGAAAAATACTAAGTCCTCACATCGACTTGAAATTTGCACTGTATATGTAAAATTTCATGCTCATTCCGAAAATGTATGATTTTTATGTGCTCAGATATAAGATTCAGCCAGAAAAGGGTGTTTAAAGAAAAAAATCCAATTTTCTGAGATTTTTTATTTTTCATATTTCGAATTTCAAATTCTTGTCCTCTAACGTATTTTGACGTGCTTATTCCAAAATTTTTAACAGAAATGTCGAAAACTCATCAGAAATATTTTTGGCGGCAAAAAAACCATCTAAAATCTGATTTAGACCTGACCAACTCGAGAACGGTTAGAGATAGACAAATTCTGCGAACGCCAATCGATTCAGAATGGTCGAATTAGTATGTCTTATGAATTTCGAGTCAATCGAAAAAAATTAAAAATTAAAAATTAAAAATTACTGGAAAAAAGTTGCAAGGGGTTCACCCCTAAAAATCATGAAAAATACAAAGTCCTCACATCGACTTGAAATTTGCACTTTATACGTAAAATTTCATGCTCATTCCGAAAATGTATGATTTTTATGTGCTCAGATATAAGATTCAGCCAGAAAAGGGTGTTTAAAGAAAAAAATCCAATTTTCTGAGATTTTTTATTTTTCATATTTCGAATTTCAAATTCTTGTCCTCTAACGTATTTTGACGTGCTTATTCCAAAATTTTTAACAGAAATGTCGAAAACTCATCAGAAATATTTTTGGCGGCAAAAAAACCATCTAAAATCTGATTTAGACCTGACCAACTCGAGAACGGTTAGAGATAGACAAATTCTGCGAACGCCAATCGATTCAGAATGGTCGAATTAGTATGTGTTATGAATTTCGAGTCAATCGAAAAAAATTAAAAATTAAAAATTACTGGAAAAAAGTTGCAAGGGGTTCACCCCTAAAAATCATGAAAAATACTAAGTCCTCACATCGACTTGAAATTTGCGCTTTATACGTAAAATTTCATGCTCATTCCAAAAATGTATGATTTTTATGTGCTCAGATATAAGATTCAGCCAGAAAAGGGTGTTTGAAGAAAAAAATCCAATTTTCTGAGATTTTTTTATTTTTTATTTTTTATTTTTCGAATTTTAAATTTTTGTCCTCGAACGTATTTTGACGTGCTGATTCCGAATCTTTTAGCGAAAATGTCGAAAACTCATCGGAAATATTTTTGGTGACAAAAAAACCATTTGAAAACTGATTCAGAGCTGACCAACTCGAGAACGGTTAGAGATAGACAAATTCTGCGAACGCCAATCTTTTCAGAATGGTCGAATTAGTATGTGTTATGAATTTCGAGTCAATCGAAAAAAATAAAAAATAAAAAATTACCAGAAAAAAGTTGCAAGGGGTTCACCCCTAAAAATCATGAAAAATACTAAGTCCTCACATCGACTTGAAATTTGCACTGTATATGTAAAATTTCATGCTCATTCCGAAAATGTATGATTTTTATGTGCTCAGATATAAGATTCAGCCAGAAAAGGGTGTTTAAAGAATAAAATCCAATTTCCTGAGATTTTTTATTTTTCATATTTCGAATTTCAAATTCTTGTCCTCTAACGTATTTTGACGTGCTTATTCCAAAATTTTTAACAGAAATGTCGAAAACTCATCAGAAATATTTTTGGCGGCAAAAAAACCATCTAAAATCTGATTCAGAGCTGACCAACTCAAGAACGGTTAGAGATAGACAAATTCTGCGAACGCCAATCGATTCAGAATGGTCGAATTGGTATGTGTTATGAATTTCGAGTCAATCGAAAAAAATTAAAAATTAAAAATTACTGGAAAAAAGTTGCAAGGGGTTCACCCCTAAAAATCATGAAAAATACTAAGTCCTCACATCGACTTGAAATTTGCGCTTTATACGTAAAATTTCATGCTCATTCCAAAAATGTATGATTTTTATGTGCTCAGATATAAGATTCAGCCAGAAAAGGGTGTTTAAAGAAAAAAATCCAATTTTCTGAGATTTTTTTTTTTTATTTTTTATTTTTCGAATTTTAAATTTTTGTCCTCGAACGTATTTTGACGTGCTGATTCCGAATCTTTTAGCGAAAATGTCGAAAACTCATCGGAAATATTTTTGGTGACAAAAAAACCATTTGAAAACTGATTCAGAGCTGACCAACTCGAGAACGGTTAGAGGTAGACAAATTCTGCGAACGCCAATCTTTTCAGAATGGTCGAATTAGTATGTGTTATGAATTTCGAGTCAATCGAAAAAAATTAAAAATAAAAAATTACCAGAAAAAAGTTGCAAGGGGTTCACCCCTAAAAATCATGAAAAATACTAAGTCCTCACATCGACTTGAAATTTGCACTGTATATGTAAAATTTCATGCTCATTCCGAAAATGTATGATTTTTATGTGCTCAGATATAAGATTCAGCCAGAAAAGGGTGTTTAAAGAAAAAAATCCAATTTTCTGAGATTTTTTATTTTTCATATTTCGAATTTCAAATTCTTGTCCTCTAACGTATTTTGACGTGCTTATTCCAAAATTTTTAACAGAAATGTCGAAAACTCATCAGAAATATTTTTGGCGGCAAAAAAAAACATCTAAAATCTGATTTAGAGCTGTCCAACTCGAGAACGGTTAGAGATAGACAAATTCTGCGAACGCCAATCGATTCAGAATGGTCGAATTGGTATGTATTATGAATTTCGAGTCAATCGAAAAAAATTAAAAATTAAAAATTACTGGAAAAAAGTTGCAAGGGGTTCACCCCTAAAAATCATGAAAAATGCTAAGTCCTCACATCGACTTGAAATTTGCACTTTATACGTTAAATTTCATGCTCATTCCGAAAATGTATGATTGTTATGTGCTCAGATATAAGATTCAGCCAGAAAAGGGTGTTTAAAGAAAAAAATCCAATTTCCTGAGATTTTTTATTTTTCATATTTCGAATTTCAAATTCTTGTCCTCTAACGTATTTTGACGTGCTTATTCCAAAATTTTTAACAGAAATGTCGAAAACTCATCAGAAATATTTTTGGCGGCAAAAAAACCATCTAAAATCTGATTCAGAGCTGACCAACTCAAGAACGGTTAGAGATAGACAAATTCTGCGAACGCCAATCGATTCAGAATGGTCGAATTGGTATGTGTTATGAATTTCGAGTCAATCGAAAAAAATTAAAAATTAAAAATTACTGGAAAAAAGTTGCAAGGGGTTCACCCCTAAAAATCATGAAAAATACTAAGTCCTCACATCGACTTGAAATTTGCGCTTTATACGTAAAATTTCATGCTCATTCCAAAAATGTATGATTTTTATGTGCTCAGATATAAGATTCAGCCAGAAAAGGGTGTTTAAAGAAAAAAATCCAATTTTCTGAGATTTTTTTTTTTTATTTTTTATTTTTCGAATTTTAAATTTTTGTCCTCGAACGTATTTTGACGTGCTGATTCCGAATCTTTTAGCGAAAATGTCGAAAACTCATCGGAAATATATTTGGTGACAAAAAAACCATTTGAAAACTGATTCAGAGCTGACCAACTCGAGAACGGTTAGAGATAGACAAATTCTGCGAACGTCAATCGATTCAGAATGGTCGAATTAGTATGTGTTATGAATTTCGAGTCAATCGAAAAAAATTAAAAATTAAAAATGACTGGAAAATAGTTGCAAGGGGTTCACCCCTAAAAATCATGAAAAATACCAAGTCCTCACATCGACTTGAAATTTGCACTTTATACGTAAAATTTCATGCTCATTCCGAAAATGTATGATTTTTATGTGCTCAGATATAAGATTCAGCCAGAAAAGGGTGTTTAAAGAAAAAAATCCAATTTTCTGAGATTTTTTATTTTTTATTTTTCGAATTTTAAATTTTTGTCCTCGAACGTATTTTGACGTGCTGATTCCGAATCTTTTAGCGAAAATGTCGAAAACTCATCGGAAATATTTTTGGTGACAAAAAAAACCATTTGAAAACTGATTCAGAGCTGACCAACTCGAGAACGGTTAGAGATAGACAAATTCTGCGAACGCCAATCGATTCAGAATGGTCGAATTAGTATGTGTTATGAATTTCGAGTCAATCGAAAAAAATAAAAAATAAAAAATTACCAGAAAAAAGTTGCAAGGGGGTTCACCCTTAAAAATTAAGAAAAATACTAAGTCCTCACATCGACTTGAAATTTGCACTGTATATGTAAAATTTCATGCTCATTCCGAAAATGTATGATTTTTATGTGCTCAGATATAAGATTCAGCCAGAAAAGGGTGTTTAACGAAAAAAATCCAATTTTCTGAGATTTTTTATTTTTCATATTTCGAATTTCAAATTCTTGTCCTCGAACGTATTTTGACGTGCTTATTCCAAAATTTTTAACAGAAATGTCGAAAACTCATCAGAAATATTTTTGGCGGCAAAAAAACCATCTAAAATCTTATTTAGAGCTGTCCAACTCGAGAACGGTTAGAGATAGACAAATTCTGCGAACGCCAATCGATTCAGAATGGTCGATTTAGTATTTGTTATGAATTTCGAGTCAATCGAAAAAAATTAAAAATTAAAAATTACTGGAAAAAAGTTGCAAGGGGTTCCCCCTAAAAGTCATGAAAAATACTAAGTCCTCACATCGACTTGAAATTTGCACTGTATATGTAAAATTTCATGCTCATTCCGAAAATGTATGATTTTTATGTGCTCAGATATAAGATTCAGCCAGAAAAGGGTGTTTAAAGAAAAAAATCCAATTTTCTGAGATTTTTTATTTTTCATATTTCGAATTTCAAATTCTTGTCCTCTAACGTATTTTGACGTGCTTATTCCAAAATTTTTAACAGAAATGTCGAAAACTCATCAGAAATATTTTTGGCGGCAAAAAAACCATCTAAAATCTGATTTAGAGCTGACCAACTCGAGAACGGTTAGAGATAGACAAATTCTGCGAACGCCAATCGATTCAGAATGGTCGAATTAGTATGCGTTATGAATTTCGAGTCAATCGAAAAAAATTAAAAATTACTGGAAAAAAGTTGGAAGGGGTTCCCCCTAAAAGTCATGAAAAATACTAAGTCCTCATATCGACTTGAAATTTGCACTGTATATGTAAAATTTCATGCTCATTCCGAAAATGTATGATTTTTATGTGCTCAGATATAAGATTCAGCCAGAAAAGGGTGTTTAAAGAAAAAAATCCAATTTTCTGAGATTTTTATTTTTCATATTTCGAATTTCAAATTCTTGTCCTCTAACGTATTTTGACGTGCTCATTCCAAAATTTTTAACAGAAATGTCGAAAACTCATCAGAAATATTTTTGGCGGCAAAAAAACCATCTAAAATCTGATTCAGAGCTGACCAACTCAAGAACGGTTAGAGATAGACAAATTCTGCGAACGCCAATCGATTCAGAATGGTCGAATTGGTATGTGTTATGAATTTCGAGTCAATCGAAAAAAATTAAAAATTAAAAATGACTGGAAAATAGTTGCAAGGGGTTCACCCCTAAAAATCATGAAAAATACCAAGTCCTCACATCGACTTGAAATTTGCACTTTATACGTAAAATTTCATGCTCATTCCGAAAATGGATGATTTTTATGTGCTCAGATATAAGATTCAGCCAGAAAAGGGTGTTTAACGAAAAAAATCCAATTTTCTGAGATTTTTTATTTTTCATATTTCGAATTTCAAATTCTTGTCCTCGAACGTATTTTGACGTGCTTATTCCAAAATTTTTAACAGAAATGTCGAAAACTCATCAGAAATATTTTTGGCGGCAAAAAAACCATCTAAAATCTTATTTAGAGCTGTCCAACTCGAGAACGGTTAGAGATAGACAAATTCTGCGAACGCCAATCGATTCAGAATGGTCGATTTAGTATTTGTTATGAATTTCGAGTCAATCGAAAAAAATTAAAAATTAAAAATTACTGGAAAAAAGTCATGAAAAATACTAAGTCCTCACATCGACTTGAAATTTGCACTGTATATGTAAAATTTCATGCTCATTCCGAAAATGTATGATTTTTATGTGCTCAGATATAAGATTCAGCCAGAAAAGGGTGTTTAAAGAAAAAAATCCAATTTTCTGAGATTTTTTATTTTTCATATTTCGAATTTCAAATTCTTGTCCTCTAACGTATTTTGACGTGCTTATTCCAAAATTTTTAACAGAAATGTCGAAAACTCATCAGAAATATTTTTGGCGGCAAAAAAACCATCTAAAATCTGATTTAGACCTGACCAACTCGAGAACGGTTAGAGATAGACAAATTCTGCGAACGCCAATCGATTCAGAATGGTCGAATTAGTATGTCTTATGAATTTCGAGTCAATCGAAAAAAATTAAAAATTAAAAATTAAAAATTACTGGAAAAAAGTTGCAAGGGGTTCACCCCTAAAAATCATGAAAAATACAAAGTCCTCACATCGACTTGAAATTTGCACTTTATACGTAAAATTTCATGCTCATTCCGAAAATGTATGATTTTTATGTGCTCAGATATAAGATTCAGCCAGAAAAGGGTGTTTAAAGAAAAAAATCCAATTTTCTGAGATTTTTTATTTTTCATATTTCGAATTTCAAATTCTTGTCCTCTAACGTATTTTGACGTGCTTATTCCAAAATTTTTAACAGAAATGTCGAAAACTCATCAGAAATATTTTTGGCGGCAAAAAAAACCATCTAAAATCTGATTTAGACCTGACCAACTCGAGAACGGTTAGAGATAGACAAATTCTGCGAACGCCAATCGATTCAGAATGGTCGAATTAGTATGTGTTATGAATTTCGAGTCAATCGAAAAAAATTAAAAATTAAAAATTACTGGAAAAAAGTTGCAAGGGGTTCACCCCTAAAAATCATGAAAAATACTAAGTCCTCACATCGACTTGAAATTTGCGCTTTATACGTAAAATTTCATGCTCATTCCAAAAATGTATGATTTTTATGTGCTCAGATATAAGATTCAGCCAGAAAAGGGTGTTTGAAGAAAAAAATCCAATTTCTTGAGATTTTTTTATTTTTTATTTTTTATTTTTCGAATTTTAAATTTTTGTCCTCGAACGTATTTTGACGTGCTGATTCCGAATCTTTTAGCGAAAATGTCGAAAACTCATCGGAAATATTTTTGGTGACAAAAAAACCATTTGAAAACTGATTCAGAGCTGACCAATTCGAGAACGGTTAGAGATAGACAAATTCTGCGAACGCCAATCTTTTCAGAATGGTCGAATTAGTATGTGTTATGAATTTCGAGTCAATCGAAAAAAATAAAAAATTACCAGAAAAAAGTTGCAAGGGGTTCACCCCTAAAAATCATGAAAAATACTAAGTCCTCACATCGACTTGAAATTTGCACTGTATATGTAAAATTTCATGCTCATTCCGAAAATGTATGATTTTTATGTGCTCAGATATAAGATTCAGCCAGAAAAGGGTGTTTAAAGAAAAAAATCCAATTTCCTGAGATTTTTTATTTTTCATATTTCGAATTTCAAATTCTTGTCCTCTAACGTATTTTGACGTGCTTATTCCAAAATTTTTAACAGAAATGTCGAAAACTCATCAGAAATATTTTTGGCGGCAAAAAAACCATCTAAAATCTGATTCAGAGCTGACCAACTCAAGAACGGTTAGAGATAGACAAATTCTGCGAACGCCAATCGATTCAGAATGGTCGAATTGGTATGTGTTATGAATTTCGAGTCAATCGAAAAAAATTAAAAATTAAAAATTACTGGAAAAAAGTTGCAAGGGGTTCACCCCTAAAAATCATGAAAAATACTAAGTCCTCACATCGACTTGAAATTTGCGCTTTATACGTAAAATTTCATGCTCATTCCAAAAATGTATGATTTTTATGTGCTCAGATATAAGATTCAGCCAGAAAAGGGTGTTTAAAGAAAAAAATCCAATTTTCTGAGATTTTTTTTTTTTATTTTTTATTTTTCGAATTTTAAATTTTTGTCCTCGAACGTATTTTGACGTGCTGATTCCGAATCTTTTAGCGAAAATGTCGAAAACTCATCGGAAATATATTTGGTGACAAAAAAACCATTTGAAAACTGATTCAGAGCTGACCAACTCGAGAACGGTTAGAGATAGACAAATTCTGCGAACGTCAATCGATTCAGAATGGTCGAATTAGTATGTGTTATGAATTTCGAGTCAATCGAAAAAAATTAAAAATTAAAAATGACTGGAAAATAGTTGCAAGGGGTTCACCCCTAAAAATCATGAAAAATACCAAGTCCTCACATCGACTTGAAATTTGCACTTTATACGTAAAATTTCATGCTCATTCCGAAAATGTATGATTTTTATGTGCTCAGATATAAGATTCAGCCAGAAAAGGGTGTTTAAAGAAAAAAATCCAATTTTCTGAGATTTTTTATTTTTTATTTTTCGAATTTTAAATTTTTGTCCTCGAACGTATTTTGACGTGCTGATTCCGAATCTTTTAGCGAAAATGTCGAAAACTCATCGGAAATATTTTTGGTGACAAAAAAAACCATTTGAAAACTGATTCAGAGCTGACCAACTCGAGAACGGTTAGAGATAGACAAATTCTGCGAACGCCAATCGATTCAGAATGGTCGAATTAGTATTTGTTATGAATTTCGAGTCAATCGAAAAAAATTAAAAATTAAAAATTACTGGAAAAAAGTTGCAAGGGGTTCCCCCTAAAAGTCATGAAAAATACTAAGTCCTCACATCGACTTGAAATTTGCACTGTATATGTAAAATTTCATGCTCATTCCGAAAATGTATGATTTTTATGTGCTCAGATATAAGATTCAGCCAGAAAAGGGTGTTTAAAGAAAAAAATCCAATTTTCTGAGATTTTTTATTTTTCATATTTCGAATTTCAAATTCTTGTCCTCTAACGTATTTTGACGTGCTTATTCCAAAATTTTTAACAGAAATGTCGAAAACTCATCAGAAATATTTTTGGCGGCAAAAAAACCATCTAAAATCTGATTTAGAGCTGACCAACTCGAGAACGGTTAGAGATAGACAAATTCTGCGAACGCCAATCGATTCAGAATGGTCGAATTATTATGTGTTATGAATTTCGAGTCAATCGAAAAAAATTAAAAATTACTGGAAAAAAGTTGGAAGGGGTTCCCCCTAAAAGTCATGAAAAATACTAAGTCCTCATATCGACTTGAAATTTGCACTGTATATGTAAAATTTCATGCTCATTCCGAAAATGTATGATTTTTATGTGCTCAGATATAAGATTCAGCCAGAAAAGGGTGTTTAAAGAAAAAAATCCAATTTTCTGAGATTTTTATTTTTCATATTTCGAATTTCAAATTCTTGTCCTCTAACGTATTTTGACGTGCTCATTCCAAAATTTTTAACAGAAATGTCGAAAACTCATCAGAAATATTTTTGGCGACAAAAAAACCATCTAAAATCTGATTCAGAGCTGACCAACTCAAGAACGGTTAGAGATAGACAAATTCTGCGAACGCCAATCGATTCAGAATGGTCGAATTGGTATGTGTTATGAATTTCGAGTCAATCGAAAAAAATTAAAAATTAAAAATGACTGGAAAATAGTTGCAAGGGGTTCACCCCTAAAAATCATGAAAAATACCAAGTCCTCACATCGACTTGAAATTTGCACTTTATACGTAAAATTTCATGCTCATTCCGAAAATGTATGATTTTTATGTGCTCAGATATAAGATTCAGCCAGAAAAGGGTGTTTAACGAAAAAAATCCAATTTTCTGAGATTTTTTATTTTTCATATTTCGAATTTCAAATTCTTGTCCTCGAACGTATTTTGACGTGCTTATTCCAAAATTTTTAACAGAAATGTCGAAAACTCATCAGAAATATTTTTGGCGGCAAAAAAACCATCTAAAATCTTATTTAGAGCTGTCCAACTCGAGAACGGTTAGAGATAGACAAATTCTGCGAACGCCAATCGATTCAGAATGGTCGATTTAGTATTTGTTATGAATTTCGAGTCAATCGAAAAAAATTAAAAATTAAAAATTACTGGAAAAAAGTTGCAAGGGGTTCCCCCTAAAAGTCATGAAAAATACTAAGTCCTCACATCGACTTGAAATTTGCACTGTATATGTAAAATTTCATGCTCATTCCGAAAATGTATGATTTTTATGTGCTCAGATATAAGATTCAGCCAGAAAAGGGTGTTTAAAGAAAAAAATCCAATTTTCTGAGATTTTTTATTTTTCATATTTCGAATTTCAAATTCTTGTCCTCTAACGTATTTTGACGTGCTTATTCCAAAATTTTTAACAGAAATGTCGAAAACTCATCAGAAATATTTTTGGCGGCAAAAAAACCATCTAAAATCTGATTTAGAGCTGACCAACTCGAGAACGGTTAGAGATAGACAAATTCTGCGAACGCCAATCGATTCAGAATGGTCGAATTAGTATGTGTTATGAATTTCGAGTCAATCGAAAAAAATTAAAAATTACTGGAAAAAAGTTGGAAGGGGTTTCCCCCTAAAAGTCATGAAAAATACTAAGTCCTCATATCGACTTGAAATTTGCACTGTATATGTAAAATTTCATGCTCATTCCGAAAATGTATGATTTTTATGTGCTCAGATATAAGATTCAGCCAGAAAAGGGTGTTTAAAGAAAAAAATCCAATTTTCTGAGATTTTTATTTTTCATATTTCGAATTTCAAATTCTTGTCCTCTAACGTATTTTGACGTGCTCATTCCAAAATTTTTAACAGAAATGTCGAAAACTCATCAGAAATATTTTTGGCGGCAAAAAAACCATCTAAAATCTGATTCAGAGCTGACCAACTCAAGAACGGTTAGAGATAGACAAATTCTGCGAACGCCAATCGATTCAGAATGGTCGAATTGGTATGTGTTATGAATTTCGAGTCAATCGAAAAAAATTAAAAATTAAAAATTACTGGAAAAAAGTTGCAAGGGGTTCACCCCTAAAAATCATGAAAAATACTAAGTCCTCACATCGACTTGAAATTTGCACTTTATACGTAAAATTTCATGCTCATTCCGAAAATGTATGATTTTTATGTGCTCAGATATAAGATTCAGCCAGAAAAGGGTGTTTAAAGAAAAAAATCCAATTTTCTGAGATTTTTTATTTTTCATATTTCGAATTTCAAATTCTTGTCCTCTAACGTATTTTGACGTGCTTATTCCAAAATTTTTAACAGAAATGTCGAAAACTCATCAGAAATATTTTTGGCGGCAAAAAAACCATCTAAAATCTGATTTAGAGCTGACCAACTCGAGAACGGTTAGAGATAGACAAATTCTGCGAACGCCAATCGATTCAGAATGGTCGAATTAGTATGTGTTATGAATTTCGAGTCAATCGAAAAAAATTAAAAATTAAAAATTACTGGAAAAAAGTTGCAAGGGGTTCACCCCTAAAAATCATGAAAAATACTAAGTCCTCACATCGACTTGAAATTTGCGCTTTATACGTAAAATTTCATGCTCATTCCGAAAATGTATGATTTTTATGTGCTCAGATATAAGATTCAGCCAGAAAAGGGTGTTTAAAGAAAAAAATCCAATTTTCTGAGATTTTTTATTTTTCATATTTCGAATTTCAAATTCTTGTCCTCTAACGTATTTTGACGTGCTTATTCCAAAATTTTTAACAGAAATGTCGAAAACTCATCAGAAATATTTTTGGCGGCAAAAAAACCATCTAAAATCTGATTTAGAGCTGACCAACTCGAGAACGGTTAGAGATAGACAAATTCTGCGAACGCCAATCGATTCAGAATGGTCGAATTAGTATGTGTTATGAATTTCGAGTCAATCGAAAAAAATTAAAAATTAAAAATTACTGGAAAAAAGTTGCAAGGGGTTCCCCCTAAAAGTCATGAAAAATACTAAGTCCTCACATCGACTTGAAATTTGCAATGTATATGTAAAATTTCATGCTCATTCCGAAAATGTATGATTTTTATGTGCTCAGATATAAGATTCAGCCAGAAAAGGGTGTTTAAAGAAAAAAATCCAATTTTCTGAGATTTTTTATTTTTCATATTTCGAATTTCAAATTCTTGTCCTCTAACGTATTTTGACGTGCTTATTCCAAAATTTTTAACAGAAATGTCGAAAACTCATCAGAAATATTTTTGGCGGCAAAAAAACCATCTAAAATCTGATTTAGAGCTGACCAACTCGAGAACGGTTAGAGATAGACAAATTCTGCGAACGCCAATCGATTCAGAATGGTCGAATTAGTATGTGTTATGAATTTCGAGTCAATCGAAAAAAATTAAAAATTACTGGAAAAAAGTTGGAAGGGGTTCCCCCTAAAAGTCATGAAAAATACTAAGTCCTCATATCGACTTGAAATTTGCACTGTATATGTAAAATTTCATGCTCATTCCGAAAATGTATGATTTTTATGTGCTCAGATATAAGATTCAGCCAGAAAAGGGTGTTTAAAGAAAAAAATCCATTTTTCTGAGATTTTTATTTTTCATATTTCGAATTTCAAATTCTTGTCCTCTAACGTATTTTGACGTGCTCATTCCAAAATTTTTAACAGAAATGTCGAAAACTCATCAGAAATATTTTTGGCGGCAAAAAAACCATCTAAAATCTGATTCAGAGCTGACCAACTCAAGAACGGTTAGAGATAGACAAATTCTGCGAACGCCAATCGATTCAGAATGGTCGAATTGGTATGTGTTATGAATTTCGAGTCAATCGAAAAAAATTAAAAATTAAAAATTACTGGAAAAAAGTTGCAAGGGGTTCACCCCTAAAAATCATGAAAAATACTAAGTCCTCACATCGACTTGAAATTTGCACTTTATACGTAAAATTTCATGCTCATTCCGAAAATGTATGATTTTTATGTGCTCAGATATAAGATTCAGCCAGAAAAGGGTGTTTAAAGAAAAAAATCCAATTTTCTGAGATTTTTTATTTTTCATATTTCGAATTTCAAATTCTTGTCCTCTAACGTATTTTGACGTGCTTATTCCAAAATTTTTAACAGAAATGTCGAAAACTCATCAGAAATATTTTTGGCGGCAAAAAAACCATCTAAAATCTGATTTAGAGCTGACCAACTCGAGAACGGTTAGAGATAGACAAATTCTGCGAACGCCAATCGATTCAGAATGGTCGAATTAGTATGTGTTATGAATTTCGAGTCAATCGAAAAAAATTAAAAATTAAAAATTACTGGAAAAAAGTTGCAAGGGGTTCACCCCTAAAAATCATGAAAAATACTAAGTCCTCACATCGACTTGAAATTTGCGCTTTATACGTAAAATTTCATGCTCATTCCGAAAATGTATGATTTTTATGTGCTCAGATATAAGATTCAGCCAGAAAAGGGTGTTTAAAGAAAAAATCCAATTTTCTGAGATTTTTTATTTTTCATATTTCGAATTTCAAATTCTTGTCCTCTAACGTATTTTGACGTGCTTATTCCAAAATTTTTAACAGAAATGTCGAAAACTCATCAGAAATATTTTTGGCGGCAAAAAAACCATCTAAAATCTGATTTAGAGCTGACCAACTCGAGAACGGTTAGAGATAGACAAATTCTGCGAACGCCAATCGATTCAGAATGGTCGAATTAGTATGTGTTATGAATTTCGAGTCAATCGAAAAAAATTAAAAATTAAAAATTACTGGAAAAAAGTTGCAAGGGGTTCACCCCTAAAAATCATGAAAAATACTAAGTCCTCTCATCGACTTGAAATTTGCACTTTATACGTAAAATTTCATGGTCATTCCGAAAATGTATGATTTTTATGTGCTCATATATAAGATTCAGCCAGAAAAGGGTGTTTAAAGAAAAAAATCCAATTTTCTGAGATTTTTTATTTTTTATTTTTTATTTTTCGAATTTTAAATTTTTGTCCTCGAACGTATTTTTGACGTGCTGATTCCGAATCTTTTAGCGAAAATGTCGAAAACTAATCGGAAATATTTTTGGTGACAAAAAAACCATTTGAAAACTGATTCAGAGCTGACCAACTCGAGAACGGTTAGAGATAGACAAATTCTGCGAACGCCAATCGATTCAGAATGGTCGAATTAGTATGTGTTATGTTCACCCCTAAAAATCATGAAAAATACTAAGTCCTCACATCGACTTGAAATTTGCACTGTATATGTAAAATTTCATGCTCATTCCGAAAATGTATGATTTTTATGTGCTCAGATATAAGATTCAGCCAGAAAAGGGTGTTTGAAGAAAAAAATCCAATTTTCTGAGATTTTTTTATTTTTTATTTTTTATTTTTCGAATTTTAAATTTTTGTCCTCGAACGTATTTTGACGTGCTGATTCCGAATCTTTTAGCGAAAATGTCGAAAACTCATCGGAAATATTTTTGGTGACAAAAAAACCATTTGAAAACTGATTCAGAGCTGACCAACTCGAGAACGGTTAGAGATAGACAAATTCTGCGAACGCCAATCTTTTCAGAATGGTCGAATTAGTATGTGTTATGAATTTCGAGTCAATCGAAAAAAATAAAAAATAAAAAATTACCAGAAAAAAGTTGCAAGGGGTTCACCCCTAAAAATCATGAAAAATACTAAGTCCTCACATCGACTTGAAATTTGCACTGTATATGTAAAATTTCATGCTCATTCCGAAAATGTATGATTTTTATGTGCTCAGATATAAGATTCAGCCAGAAAAGGGTGTTTAAAGAAAAAAATCCAATTTTCTGAGATTTTTATTTTTCATATTTCGAATTTCAAATTCTTGTCCTCTAACGTATTTTGACGTGCTCATTCCAAAATTTTTAACAGAAATGTCGAAAACTCATCAGAAATATTTTTGGCGGCAAAAAAACCATCTAAAATCTGATTCAGAGCTGACCAACTCAAGAACGGTTAGCGATAGACAAATTCTGCGAACGCCAATCGATTCAGAATGGTCGAATTGGTATGTGTTATGAATTTCGAGTCAATCGAAAAAAATTAAAAATAAAAAATTACCAGAAAAAAGTTGCAAGGGGTTCACCCCTAAAAATCATGAAAAATACTAAGTAATCACATCGACTTGAAATTTGCACTTTATACGTAAAATTTCATGCTCATTCCGAAAATGTATGATTTTTATGTGCTCAGATATAAGATTCAGCCAGAAAAGGGTGTTTAAAGAAAAAAATCCAATTTTCTGAGATTTTTTATTTTTCATATTTCGAATTTCAAATTCTTGTCCTCTAACGTATTTTGACGTGCTCATTCCAAAATTTTTAACAGAAATGTCGAAAACTCATCAGAAATATTTTTGGCGGCAAAAAAACCATCTAAAATCTGATTCAGAGCTGACCAACTCAAGAACGGTTAGAGATAGACAAATTCTGCGAACGCCAATCGATTCAGAATGGTCGAATTGGTATGTGTTATGAATTTCGAGTCAATCGAAAAAAATTAAAAATTAAAAATTACTGGAAAAAAGTTGCAAGGGGTTCACCCCTAAAAATCATGAAAAATACTAAGTCCTCACATCGACTTGAAATTTGCACTATATACGTAAAATTTCATGCTCATTCCGAAAATGTATGATTTTTATGTGCTCAGATATAAGATTCAGCCAGAAAAGGGTGTTTAAAGAAAAAAATCCAATTTTCTGAGATTTTTTATTTTTCATATTTCGAATTTCAAATTCTTGTCCTCTAACGTATTTTGACGTGCTTATTCCAAAATTTTTAACAGAAATGTCGAAAACTCATCAGAAATATTTTTGGCGGCAAAAAAACCATCTAAAATCTGATTTAGAGCTGACCAACTCGAGAACGGTTAGAGATAGACAAATTCTGCGAACGCCAATCGATTCAGAATGGTCGAATTAGTATGTGTTATGAATTTCGAGTCAATCGAAAAAAATTAAAAATTACTGGAAAAAAGTTGGAAGGGGTTTCCCCCTAAAAGTCATGAAAAATACTAAGTCCTCATATCGACTTGAAATTTGCACTGTATATGTAAAATTTCATGCTCATTCCGAAAATGTATGATTTTTATGTGCTCAGATATAAGATTCAGCCAGAAAAGGGTGTTTAAAGAAAAAAATCCAATTTTCTGAGATTTTTATTTTTCATATTTCGAATTTCAAATTCTTGTCCTCTAACGTATTTTGACGTGCTCATTCCAAAATTTTTAACAGAAATGTCGAAAACTCATCAGAAATATTTTTGGCGGCAAAAAAACCATCTAAAATCTGATTCAGAGCTGACCAACTCAAGAACGGTTAGAGATAGACAAATTCTGCGAACGCCAATCGATTCAGAATGGTCGAATTGGTATGTGTTATGAATTTCGAGTCAATCGAAAAAAATTAAAAATTAAAAATTACTGGAAAAAAGTTGCAAGGGGTTCACCCCTAAAAATCATGAAAAATACTAAGTCCTCACATCGACTTGAAATTTGCACTTTATACGTAAAATTTCATGCTCATTCCGAAAATGTATGATTTTTATGTGCTCAGATATAAGATTCAGCCAGAAAAGGGTGTTTAAAGAAAAAAATCCAATTTTCTGAGATTTTTTATTTTTCATATTTCGAATTTCAAATTCTTGTCCTCTAACGTATTTTGACGTGCTTATTCCAAAATTTTTAACAGAAATGTCGAAAACTCATCAGAAATATTTTTGGCGGCAAAAAAACCATCTAAAATCTGATTTAGAGCTGACCAACTCGAGAACGGTTAGAGATAGACAAATTCTGCGAACGCCAATCGATTCAGAATGGTCGAATTAGTATGTGTTATGAATTTCGAGTCAATCGAAAAAAATTAAAAATTAAAAATTACTGGAAAAAAGTTGCAAGGGGTTCACCCCTAAAAATCATGAAAAATACTAAGTCCTCACATCGACTTGAAATTTGCGCTTTATACGTAAAATTTCATGCTCATTCCGAAAATGTATGATTTTTATGTGCTCAGATATAAGATTCAGCCAGAAAAGGGTGTTTAAAGAAAAAAATCCAATTTTCTGAGATTTTTTATTTTTCATATTTCGAATTTCAAATTCTTGTCCTCTAACGTATTTTGACGTGCTTATTCCAAAATTTTTAACAGAAATGTCGAAAACTCATCAGAAATATTTTTGGCGGCAAAAAAACCATCTAAAATCTGATTTAGAGCTGACCAACTCGAGAACGGTTAGAGATAGACAAATTCTGCGAACGCCAATCGATTCAGAATGGTCGAATTAGTATGTGTTATGAATTTCGAGTCAATCGAAAAAAATTAAAAATTAAAAATTACTGGAAAAAAGTTGCAAGGGGTTCCCCCTAAAAGTCATGAAAAATACTAAGTCCTCACATCGACTTGAAATTTGCAATGTATATGTAAAATTTCATGCTCATTCCGAAAATGTATGATTTTTATGTGCTCAGATATAAGATTCAGCCAGAAAAGGGTGTTTAAAGAAAAAAATCCAATTTTCTGAGATTTTTTATTTTTCATATTTCGAATTTCAAATTCTTGTCCTCTAACGTATTTTGACGTGCTTATTCCAAAATTTTTAACAGAAATGTCGAAAACTCATCAGAAATATTTTTGGCGGCAAAAAAACCATCTAAAATCTGATTTAGAGCTGACCAACTCGAGAACGGTTAGAGATAGACAAATTCTGCGAACGCCAATCGATTCAGAATGGTCGAATTAGTATGTGTTATGAATTTCGAGTCAATCGAAAAAAATTAAAAATTACTGGAAAAAAGTTGGAAGGGGTTCCCCCTAAAAGTCATGAAAAATACTAAGTCCTCATATCGACTTGAAATTTGCACTGTATATGTAAAATTTCATGCTCATTCCGAAAATGTATGATTTTTATGTGCTCAGATATAAGATTCAGCCAGAAAAGGGTGTTTAAAGAAAAAAATCCAATTTTCTGAGATTTTTATTTTTCATATTTCGAATTTCAAATTCTTGTCCTCTAACGTATTTTGACGTGCTCATTCCAAAATTTTTAACAGAAATGTCGAAAACTCATCAGAAATATTTTTGGCGGCAAAAAAACCATCTAAAATCTGATTTAGAGCTGACCAACTCGAGAACGGTTAGAGATAGACAAATTCTGCGAACGCCAATCGATTCAGAATGGTCGAATTAGTATGTGTTATGAATTTCGAGTCAATCGAAAAAAATTAAAAATTAAAAATTACTGGAAAAAAGTTGCAAGGGGTTCACCCCTAAAAATCATGAAAAATACTAAGTCCTCACATCGACTTGAAATTTGCGCTTTATACGTAAAATTTCATGCTCATTCCGAAAATGTATGATTTTTATGTGCTCAGATATAAGATTCAGCCAGAAAAGGGTGTTTAAAGAAAAAAATCCAATTTTCTGAGATTTTTTATTTTTCATATTTCGAATTTCAAATTCTTGTCCTCTAACGTATTTTGACGTGCTTATTCCAAAATTTTTAACAGAAATGTCGAAAACTCATCAGAAATATTTTTGGCGGCAAAAAAACCATCTAAAATCTGATTTAGAGCTGACCAACTCGAGAACGGTTAGAGATAGACAAATTCTGCGAACGCCAATCGATTCAGAATGGTCGAATTAGTATGTGTTATGAATTTCGAGTCAATCGAAAAAAATTAAAAATTAAAAATTACCGGAAAAAAGTTGCAAGGGGTTCCCCCTAAAAGTCATGAAAAATACTAAGTCCTCACATCGACTTGAAATTTGCAATGTATATGTAAAATTTCATGCTCATTCCGAAAATGTATGATTTTTATGTGCTCAGATATAAGATTCAGCCAGAAAAGGGTGTTTAAAGAAAAAAATCCAATTTTCTGAGATTTTTTATTTTTCATATTTCGAATTTCAAATTCTTGTCCTCTAACGTATTTTGACGTGCTTATTCCAAAATTTTTAACAGAAATGTCGAAAACTCATCAGAAATATTTTTGGCGGCAAAAAAACCATCTAAAATCTGATTTAGAGCTGACCAACTCGAGAACGGTTAGAGATAGACAAATTCTGCGAACGCCAATCGATTCAGAATGGTCGAATTAGTATGTGTTATGAATTTAGAGTCAATCGAAAAAAATTAAAAATTACTGGAAAAAAGTTGGAAGGGGTTCCCCCTAAAAGTCATGAAAAATACTAAGTCCTCATATCGACTTGAAATTTGCACTGTATATGTAAAATTTCATGCTCATTCCGAAAATGTATGATTTTTATGTGCTCAGATATAAGATTCAGCCAGAAAAGGGTGTTTAAAGAAAAAAATCCAATTTTCTGAGATTTTTATTTTTCATATTTCGAATTTCAAATTCTTGTCCTCTAACGTATTTTGACGTGCTCATTCCAAAATTTTTAACAGAAATGTCGAAAACTCATCAGAAATATTTTTGGCGGCAAAAAAACCATCTAAAATCTGATTCAGAGCTGACCAACTCAAGAACGGTTAGAGATAGACAAATTCTGCGAACGCCAATCGATTCAGAATGGTCGAATTGGTATGTGTTATGAATTTCGAGTCAATCGAAAAAAATTAAAAATTAAAAATTACTGGAAAAAAGTTGCAAAGGGTTCACCCCTAAAAATCATGAAAAATACTAAGTCCTCACATCGACTTGAAATTTGCACTTTATACGTAAAATTTCATGCTCATTCCGAAAATGTATGATTTTTATGTGCTCAGATATAAGATTCAGCCAGAAAAGGGTGTTTAAAGAAAAAAATCCAATTTTCTGAGATTTTTTATTTTTCATATTTCGAATTTCAAATTCTTGTCCTCTAACGTATTTTGACGTGCTTATTCCAAAATTTTTAACAGAAATGTCGAAAACTCATCAGAAATATTTTTGGCGGCAAAAAAACCATCTAAAATCTGATTTAGAGCTGACCAACTCGAGAACGGTTAGAGATAGACAAATTCTGCGAACGTCAATCGATTCAGAATGGTCGAATTAGTATGTGTTATGAATTTCGAGTCAATCGAAAAAAATTAAAAATTAAAAATTACTGGAAAAAAGTTGCAAGGGGTTCACCCCTAAAAATCATGAAAAATACTAAGTCCTCTCATCGACTTGAAATTTGCACTTTATACGTAAAATTTCATGGTCATTCCGAAAATGTATGATTTTTATGTGCTCAGATATAAGATTCAGCCAGAAAAGGGTGTTTAAAGAAAAAAATCCAATTTTCTGAGATTTTTTATTTTTTATTTTTTATTTTTCGAATTTTAAATTTTTGTCCTCGAACGTATTTTTGACGTGCTGATTCCGAATCTTTTAGCGAAAATGTCGAAAACTAATCGGAAATATTTTTGGTGACAAAAAAACCATTTGAAAACTGATTCAGAGCTGACCAACTCGAGAACGGTTAGAGATAGACAAATTCTGCGAACGCCAATCGATTCAGAATGGTCGAATTAGTATGTGTTATGTTCACCCCTAAAAATCATGAAAAATACTAAGTCCTCACATCGACTTGAAATTTGCACTGTATATGTAAAATTTCATGCTCATTCCGAAAATGTATGATTTTTATGTGCTCAGATATAAGATTCAGCCAGAAAAGGGTGTTTAAAGAAAAAAATCCAATTTTCTGAGATTTTTTATTTTTCATATTTCGAATTTCAAATTCTTGTCCTCTAACGTATTTTGACGTGCTTATTCCAAAATTTTTAACAGAAATGTCGAAAACTCATCAGAAATATTTTTGGCGGCAAAAAAACCATCTAAAATCTGATTTAGACCTGACCAACTCGAGAACGGTTAGAGATAGACAAATTCTGCGAACGCCAATCGATTCAGAATGGTCGAATTAGTATGTCTTATGAATTTCGAGTCAATCGAAAAAAATTAAAAATTAAAAATTAAAAATTACTGGAAAAAAGTTGCAAGGGGTTCACCCCTAAAAATCATGAAAAATACAAAGTCCTCACATCGACTTGAAATTTGCACTTTATACGTAAAATTTCATGCTCATTCCGAAAATGTATGATTTTTATGTGCTCAGATATAAGATTCAGCCAGAAAAGGGTGTTTAAAGAAAAAAATCCAATTTTCTGAGATTTTTTATTTTTCATATTTCGAATTTCAAATTCTTGTCCTCTAACGTATTTTGACGTGCTTATTCCAAAATTTTTAACAGAAATGTCGAAAACTCATCAGAAATATTTTTGGCGGCAAAAAAACCATCTAAAATCTGATTTAGACCTGACCAACTCGAGAACGGTTAGAGATAGACAAATTCTGCGAACGCCAATCGATTCAGAATGGTCGAATTAGTATGTGTTATGAATTTCGAGTCAATCGAAAAAAATTAAAAATTAAAAATTACTGGAAAAAAGTTGCAAGGGGTTCACCCCTAAAAATCATGAAAAATACTAAGTCCTCACATCGACTTGAAATTTGCGCTTTATACGTAAAATTTCATGCTCATTCCAAAAATGTATGATTTTTATGTGCTCAGATATAAGATTCAGCCAGAAAAGGGTGTTTGAAGAAAAAAATCCAATTTCTTGAGATTTTTTTATTTTTTATTTTTTATTTTTCGAATTTTAAATTTTTGTCCTCGAACGTATTTTGACGTGCTGATTCCGAATCTTTTAGCGAAAATGTCGAAAACTCATCGGAAATATTTTTGGTGACAAAAAAACCATTTGAAAACTGATTCAGAGCTGACCAACTCGAGAACGGTTAGAGATAGACAAATTCTGCGAACGCCAATCTTTTCAGAATGGTCGAATTAGTATGTGTTATGAATTTCGAGTCAATCGAAAAAAATAAAAAATAAAAAATTACCAGAAAAAAGTTGGAAGGGGTTCCCCCTAAAAGTCATGAAAAATACTAAGTCCTCATATCGACTTGAAATTTGCACTGTATATGTAAAATTTCATGCTCATTCCGAAAATGTATGATTTTTATGTGCTCAGATATAAGATTCAGCCAGAAAAGGGTGTTTAAAGAAAAAAATCCAATTTTCTGAGATTTTTATTTTTCATATTTCGAATTTCAAATTCTTGTCCTCTAACGTATTTTGACGTGCTCATTCCAAAATTTTTAACAGAAATGTCGAAAACTCATCAGAAATATTTTTGGCGGCAAAAAAACCATCTAAAATCTGATTTAGAGCTGACCAACTCGAGAACGGTTAGAGATAGACAAATTCTGCGAACGCCAATCGATTCAGAATGGTCGAATTAGTATGTGTTATGAATTTCGAGTCAATCGAAAAAAATTAAAAATTAAAAATTACTGGAAAAAAGTTGCAAGGGGTTCACCCCTAAAAATCATGAAAAATACTAAGTCCTCACATCGACTTGAAATTTGCGCTTTATACGTAAAATTTCATGCTCATTCCGAAAATGTATGATTTTTATGTGCTCAGATATAAGATTCAGCCAGAAAAGGGTGTTTAAAGAAAAAAATCCAATTTTCTGAGATTTTTTATTTTTCATATTTCGAATTTCAAATTCTTGTCCTCTAACGTATTTTGACGTGCTTATTCCAAAATTTTTAACAGAAATGTCGAAAACTCATCAGAAATATTTTTGGCGGCAAAAAAACCATCTAAAATCTGATTTAGAGCTGACCAACTCGAGAACGGTTAGAGATAGACAAATTCTGCGAACGCCAATCGATTCAGAATGGTCGAATTAGTATGTGTTATGAATTTCGAGTCAATCGAAAAAAATTAAAAATTAAAAATTACTGGAAAAAAGTTGCAAGGGGTTCCCCCTAAAAGTCATGAAAAATACTAAGTCCTCACATCGACTTGAAATTTGCAATGTATATGTAAAATTTCATGCTCATTCCGAAAATGTATGATTTTTATGTGCTCAGATATAAGATTCAGCCAGAAAAGGGTGTTTAAAGAAAAAAATCCAATTTTCTGAGATTTTTTATTTTTCATATTTCGAATTTCAAATTCTTGTCCTCTAACGTATTTTGACGTGCTTATTCCAAAATTTTTAACAGAAATGTCGAAAACTCATCAGAAATATTTTTGGCGGCAAAAAAACCATCTAAAATCTGATTTAGAGCTGACCAACTCGAGAACGGTTAGAGATAGACAAATTCTGCGAACGCCAATCGATTCAGAATGGTCGAATTAGTATGTGTTATGAATTTAGAGTCAATCGAAAAAAATTAAAAATTACTGGAAAAAAGTTGGAAGGGGTTCCCCCTAAAAGTCATGAAAAATACTAAGTCCTCATATCGACTTGAAATTTGCACTGTATATGTAAAATTTCATGCTCATTCCGAAAATGTATGATTTTTATGTGCTCAGATATAAGATTCAGCCAGAAAAGGGTGTTTAAAGAAAAAAATCCAATTTTCTGAGATTTTTATTTTTCATATTTCGAATTTCAAATTCTTGTCCTCTAACGTATTTTGACGTGCTCATTCCAAAATTTTTAACAGAAATGTCGAAAACTCATCAGAAATATTTTTGGCGGCAAAAAAACCATCTAAAATCTGATTCAGAGCTGACCAACTCAAGAACGGTTAGAGATAGACAAATTCTGCGAACGCCAATCGATTCAGAATGGTCGAATTGGTATGTGTTATGAATTTCGAGTCAATCGAAAAAAATTAAAAATTAAAAATTACTGGAAAAAAGTTGCAAAGGGTTCACCCCTAAAAATCATGAAAAATACTAAGTCCTCACATCGACTTGAAATTTGCACTTTATACGTAAAATTTCATGCTCATTCCGAAAATGTATGATTTTTATGTGCTCAGATATAAGATTCAGCCAGAAAAGGGTGTTTAAAGAAAAAAATCCAATTTTCTGAGATTTTTTATTTTTCATATTTCGAATTTCAAATTCTTGTCCTCTAACGTATTTTGACGTGCTTATTCCAAAATTTTTAACAGAAATGTCGAAAACTCATCAGAAATATTTTTGGCGGCAAAAAAACCATCTAAAATCTGATTTAGAGCTGACCAACTCGAGAACGGTTAGAGATAGACAAATTCTGCGAACGCCAATCGATTCAGAATGGTCGAATTAGTATGTGTTATGAATTTCGAGTCAATCGAAAAAAATTAAAAATTAAAAATTACTGGAAAAAAGTTGCAAGGGGTTCACCCCTAAAAATCATGAAAAATACTAAGTCCTCTCATCGACTTGAAATTTGCACTTTATACGTAAAATTTCATGGTCATTCCGAAAATGTATGATTTTTATGTGCTCAGATATAAGATTCAGCCAGAAAAGGGTGTTTAAAGAAAAAAATCCAATTTTCTGAGATTTTTTATTTTTTATTTTTTATTTTTCGAATTTTAAATTTTTGTCCTCGAACGTATTTTTGACGTGCTGATTCCGAATCTTTTAGCGAAAATGTCGAAAACTAATCGGAAATATTTTTGGTGACAAAAAAACCATTTGAAAACTGATTCAGAGCTGACCAACTCGAGAACGGTTAGAGATAGACAAATTCTGCGAACGCCAATCGATTCAGAATGGTCGAATTAGTATGTGTTATGTTCACCCCTAAAAATCATGAAAAATACTAAGTCCTCACATCGACTTGAAATTTGCACTGTATATGTAAAATTTCATGCTCATTCCGAAAATGTATGATTTTTATGTGCTCAGATATAAGATTCAGCCAGAAAAGGGTGTTTAAAGAAAAAAATCCAATTTTCTGAGATTTTTTATTTTTCATATTTCGAATTTCAAATTCTTGTCCTCTAACGTATTTTGACGTGCTTATTCCAAAATTTTTAACAGAAATGTCGAAAACTCATCAGAAATATTTTTGGCGGCAAAAAAACCATCTAAAATCTGATTTAGACCTGACCAACTCGAGAACGGTTAGAGATAGACAAATTCTGCGAACGCCAATCGATTCAGAATGGTCGAATTAGTATGTCTTATGAATTTCGAGTCAATCGAAAAAAA